>CAHIKZ030000403.1:835000-892670 GCA_903632075.3 Acanthosepion pharaonis | reverse complement strand
TCATGATGACGTTCGTCTTCGAGTATAGAATCCAGAGGTTAGCAGTGAATATTTCGAAGACAGTAGGAAAGCGTTGTTCAGGTTAGCAGTGGATATTTTGGTAAAAGTAGCAGAGCGTAGTTCGTCCTTCTGTTATCTCTTCGCCTGACAAGCTGGACTGGACATTCGACAAGAGTAGACAAAATGGCCGCCTTTATACACGTCTTCTGATTGGTTAACCTTCTATTGGTGGACTATCAAGTGAGTCAAGTCATTTGGATTGGCTCACTAGTACATATTATACACAAAAAACTGCAACAGACCCCACTCTTGGATCCTTAAAAATTAAAAATTTGGAAATGTACAAAATCTCTCCCGTGATAGTAAATTTCCTTAAAAACAGCATGGGGATGTGGAAAACAACATTATACCTAAATCACATCAAAGGCACTATAACTTCCGCTTGAATATCCGACGAGGAATCTTTCAAACAAATTCCCTGTCAACCTTTCTATTTTCTCTGTCCTTAATCCCCCTTACGCATGAACTAAACAACAATAGCTATGGATACAAAATAAACAAGAAATTGTTCAATAACCTACTCTAGATGTATGATCTCAAAATCATATGGATTTCGGATTAGATAAATGTGCAAAAGTAACATTCAAGAAAGGGGGAATTACAGAAAGACAGTCAATAGATTTAGACTTTGTCACAAAGATTAGGGAACTGGAACAAGAGTCCTATAGATACCTAGAAATTGGCGAAAACAGCATAGCCAAATGAAAGAGAAAGTAAAAAAAAAATATGGTATTTAATACCGAGCTAAATTCAAAAAACAGGATATCAGCCATAAACGTTTTTGCTGTCTCCGTAGTTGAATACAGTTTCAGCTTCTTTATCTTGATTATAGCTGACATTTAATCGAATGGACGCCAAAACGAGAAAGCTCCTCACTTGCTATCTTATGTATCATTCTAACTGATCGTCTCTATGTGTCCAGATCCGAAGGAGGCAGAGGATTAGTTCAACTAGAACTATCTTACAAAACTACAGTAATCGACCTTTAAATATACCCGGAAACTACAGAAGACTGGACGATGATCTGTGTTAAAGAACATGAAAGAAATAACTAACTTTATTCAGTAATAAAGGAATTCAACCAATTCAAAAGGGAATTTCATGTGGCTGAAGAAGAACAAATAAATAAAAATACACATACTATAGCAACAAAGAACATATAAAAGCAAAGGCAAACGCAGAAACAATGGCAAGATAAGTCAATACTCTACCCGTGCCAAACAAGCTGATGGAGACAAACCCCGTACCAATCAGTGGTTATGTAGTTCCAGGATTAAAAGCTGAAACCGAAGTTTTTATTATTGCAGCCGAGGACCAATATCTGCCAAAAAAGTACCAAGCAAATATTATAAAATTGTGTTGACCTCAAATGCAGATTATCGGATGAATATACAGAAAAAATTGTCTATCTTGTATTAGATTACACAGAATTAGCATCTGTAGCGGACCGTGTATGTGTTGTGAAATGAAACACGTGAGTACTCCTGAAATGATGAGTCCACCCACAAGAAATGTAAAAGAAAACAACGAAGACCGAGTATACATATATATTAAGACATTTTTATGTTTATACATTATTTTTATAGATACAAATATTTAAGTAAATGCTCTGTTTATAATAAACATTATTAAACAACATTTACCGGCCTGAATGTCCGAGAAATTTTCACAGAAAATATTCGTCCCCCGACAGGATTCGAACCTGTATCCTATACGGAGACGTCATTTAGCTTGACGTATCTTTACCGATTTGGCCACAGAGGAGCGTTCGGTTAGCAAGGTCGAATTTACTGTATTTAAACTTCAATCTTCTATGAATCTCTCACGTACATTCATATCTGCTCATGGCGTATCAAATGTAAACAAATGACGTCACACATTATGAAATGGACAAAGAATTATTTTAAGACATTTTTATGTTTATACATTCTTTTTATAGATACAAATATTTAAGTAAATGCTCTGTTTATGATAAACATGTCTTAAGATGAAATGTCTTAAAATAATTGTCGGACTTTGTCCATTTTATAATATATATATATATATATATATATATATATATATATATATATTAAGTGTTTCACCCCAAGCAAGGCGGGAAGCCACTAGTATGCAAGGGGTTACAGGGAGTTGGAGCGAAAGCAAATAGGAGTGATAGAGGAAAGGATGAAGAGAAGGATAGGGGATAGATCAAGGCATCTGGAGACGTCGATTGACATTACATTTGAATAGTTGAAGATTATATCTATCAGGGAAACAGGAAAAGGAGAGGGAGTTCCACAGGCGAGAGGTGTGAGATATGAGGCTATTGGAGTAGAAGAAACGGCTACATTTAACCGTTTCGACAGTGAAAGGGTGAGAGCGGGGTGCCAGCCTAGTTGGACGCTTAAATTCATGAAGTCTGGGAACCAGCGAAAGCAGCTCCTCGGAGCAGTTACCGTGAAAGTATTTGTAAAAAAGACAGAGGGAGGTAACGGCACGTCTGTGAGAGAGCGACTACAGACGAGATGCCAGATCATGGTCAATTACATTGCATATCCGTCTTTGGGTTTTATCAAGAACCTTGAGACAAACAGAAGGGGTACCGTACCATATATGGCAGCAATATTCAAGGCAAGGCCGAATGCTTGATTTGTAGATTTGAAGGATTGATTCCGTCGAGAAAAAATTCCTGGCGCGGCACAGTCAACTTTCCTTGCAGTGGAAGAAGCTATTGACTGAATGTATTTGTTCCATCTCAGGTCAGCAGACAATGTGAGACCGAGCAGTCGCAAAGAGGTGCTCTCGTGGAGTTGAGCGTCAGACATTCTAATGTGTAACAAATAATTATGTAGAGTTTGTGTTCCAAGAAATGCGTAGGTGAATGTTCGTACGTACGTGCGTGTGTGTGTGTGTACGTTTCATGGCGTTTCCCCAAGGAAACGCATAGCGCCCAGTCTCCAAAAAAGGGGAAAACGTAATCTTCTGCGGGAGTCTACATTATCGTAAGGTCCGCTGAAATATGAGAAGTGAAAAAAAAGAGGACGAGGCAGTGTCTCGTCAAGTATATATAGTGTTGGGAGAGTGTCCCCTAGAAACAATTTGGACAATTAGGAAATTAAGGAGAAATTAACTCCGACATATTCACTGAATATAAAACTCGGCACTACAGGGTGGGCCAATATGTGCTTGGGAAAACCTGTAAGTTTTGCATGAAGGAAACAGTAAAACAATAGTATGATCTTCGCTCACACTCGCTTACTGCCATAATACGTAATGGGATTTTCCAATACATACAGACAAAACAATAAAGGCTAATCACCCAGACATCGTGATCCAAGACCACAAAAACAGAATGTGCTTTCATATTGCCATGACAGTTCCTGCGGACTGTAACACACCTTTGAAGATATTTTCTAAAAAAGATATCAAAATACAAGAATCTTGAAATGGAAATCTCAAAAATGTGACACATGAAGACATCAATAATTCCAGTTGGGCTCTGGCTTTGATTAGAAAAGATTCCAATAGACTCATTGGTCGTCCATGCCTTAAAGAAATACAAAACAATTGTTCTCACAAATACAGCTCACACTTTACGAAGGGCTTTATCTATGTAAAATATGTGTGATTTTTCTTTTAAAACTACTCGCTGGAAAATGTCAAGATTCTATATCTGACATTAGGTCTCTGGTCGGGATCCGGAAAGAAATGTGTATACACCAGAAATCAAAATAATAATAATAATAATAATAATAATAATAATTGTTGTGGATTCCGTGAATGGAATCCTGCACAAATAAATAAACAACGCCAGTAATTGAGATAGAAAAATAAGTGTATTAAACGTAAGAACTAGAAGTGAAGATTAGTAGTCCAGGAATGCAGGTTAGTAGAAAATATATGTACAAGTCTCTGTAAGTAAAGCCGTAATCATCTCTCTCTCTCTCTCTGGACTCTTGTATAGCTCTCTGAGAACACCCTGTGTCTGTCTCCGTATCTCTCAACCTGTCTCAACGTATCTCCACATATCTCAGTATTTAATATCCCACCCACGAGGAATATATGTGACACAAGGCCGAGTTTAAAGTGGGTTTCTCCGAGCCCGTAGGCTCGGCCAAAAATATAGCCTTTGAACCCGCCTAGACGTGTTCAGGGCCTGTCTACCTCCCCTGGACGAAACCTTGCCCTTCGGCAAAGCTTCGTCCGGGTTCCTCTTTGCCAAAGCAGAGATTTCGACAGACATCGAGACTGTATCACGACGCAGCTCAACAGCAGGTATTCTCTCTGTCAGTATAAGTATACTTTGGACGAGTCCATCTTATGTAAAAAGGGGAGAGCCCCACAATGATAATAATAATAGTGACATTACTTTCAATGGGTTGTGGGAAAGTTTTCTTGGCAGCAGACCGAGCAGTTAATTCACTATAATCCTTCTACTTTATCAGATTAGAGACCACAAAAAAACAGAATATGCCTCCTTATTGATATGGCAGTCCCTGAAGACTGTAATGTATCTTCCAGTAATTGTAACTAAGGTCTGCTCAGCATAGTTGCAATATAAACAACAGTTGGGCTTTGTAGATGCTGGGCAAACAGAAATGTGCGTGAGCGAGCGTCTACAATGGGGATTGGCTAATCGCCCTAGTAGACGGGTATATTCGAATACGAGTGGCCAGCTATTATATATATATATATATATATATATATATATATATATATAATAGGTTTAGGCAACTTCACCTATCACCTGGTTCACACTCCTCCCCACTCTTTTGGACAGGAGTAGTGATCCCTTTTTTCCTGTTTAGTATTCGGTTTCTGGTATACTTCAAGTCTATACTATTAACGACCCCGACTGTAATTTTATTCATCTTCAAGTTAGCCGCTATCTTTCCTGCATAGCTCCAAGATTATTACTTCTTGCCCTTCCATATGCTCCTGCAAGACCACATAGAAACCCTCTACCTTGTGTGGCTCTTGGGCCTTGTATTGAGTGAACATTAGTAAAAAAAAAAAAAGAAAAGAGCTTTTATTATTCGCTGATAAAGTCAACATTGAGTTGACTCCTTCGCTCACATGCCGTCACATGATTTGGACAATATATATATATATATATACACCCGGTGTATATATATATATATATATATATATATATATATATATACCTAGTGAGCCAGACAAACCTACCTAGGTTTCACCTAAACGGATCGTCAGGAAAAGTAAGGTTGTATTGAGCGCTTTTTGTTAGTTAGTTGTTTACTCGTATCGGGTTTTTTTTTGGGCTTCAAACCTGCATCTGTGATTTTTTGTCGGCAGAAGTTCATGTTTGTAGCTCTTTCTTTTTTTAAACCTTTTTTCCCTCTAGATTGATTTGATTATTAGCAAATCAAAAAATTTCGAGGGTTTTTCGAAACGATATATATATATATGTTATAAATATCTATAATTATATATATATATATATATATGTGTGTGTGTGTGTGTGTGTGTGTGTGTGTATATCAAAGTGGAAAATATTTTCGTCCTTTATCCGATTAAGTTTGTTTATGTTGATGCCACTATTCATGCGCATGAACAAGACGTGATGGGGGACTTTACATTTTAAATAATATATTTGTTCGTGTGTTTTCAGTACAGGGTGAAAATACATGACCAATCAGGTAATGACACGTCATTTATTTGTAATACAGTAAATGTATATAAGCTAGGGTTTGTCTTGATAATTCATTCTCTGCAAAATATGTGAAAGCTTAGTTTAGACTGCGACTGGGGCTTATGCTAACCATGGGAGTGCAGCAGAAACGATAAGAACTTATAAAGCAAGGAACAATTTAAAACAGTAGCCTTTTTGTTCTATCAATAATAACTTGTCTGATAGAAATGTTTGAAACAACAAAGACACTGCATGAAATTTCTTCAAGAGGAAGACATACCTTAGAAGCTGAGCGCGCACCTCAAGTTATGAACTGTCTGTCAGTAATTTGATCAAACGTATAAACTTTGATTATCCAACAAAATGGACGGACAACTGAAAATTTGTTGTAATTTTATAAACCCATTTCATCCCCATTTGTTTCAAAATATATGCTGCTTTCACAATTGCTTACTGTGAATTATAATAGTTTTAAAAATGGCGCTAATTTATTTCCAATATATATATATATATATATATATATATGTGTGTGTGTGTGTGTGTGTGTGTGTGTGTGTCCGTGCATTTACGCAGCAATCCTTCTTTCATGCACATTTCATTGAATACGACAGACAAGGTGCATTTATATATATTTATGACAATCACTACAAAAGTAGCCATTTTGTTTCAATACTTCTGGTGTCTTCTCAAGCGATGGTATTGACAGTTGGTATTGACCTCAGTGTCCACGCCTATATATATATTAGACATTATGAAAAGAATTTACATAAAATAAATAGACAACATTTGCCTATATTATTTAATGAAACATGTATGAATGAAAAGATGCTGCCTAAATACACACAATATATACATATATATATATATATATATATATATATATATATATATATATATATATATATATGGGGTGGGAATGTATGTGCGCAATTAAAATTAATCAATTAAAATTGACCAAACAGGCAATAACACATTATTTATTTCTAACACATTAAATGAATATAAACCGGGTTTTGTTTTTTATAAATCATTCTCTGAAAAAAGTGAAAGCTTAGTTTAGACTGCGACTGGAGTTTATGTTAATCACGAGAGTTTATAAAACAAGCAACAATTTTGGCTCTGTCAAGAATAACTCGTCTGATAGAAATGTTTGAAACCACAAGAACACGGCATGATATTCCTTCAAGTAGAAGACTTTATTTAGCACTGGGGTCATAAACCTTTTGCAGTCAGAGGGCCAGAAAGCTATGCAGTGTCTTGGAGGAGAGCCGTGATATCAAATTTACTTGACCCCTGAACGCTACGCCCAGAAAACTGCCTTGGTCTGGAGGTTTAACGAAAAAAACATGAAGTTAATGTTATATTATTTAATCAAGTTTCCTTATTTTACTGCTGCTATAACAGGATAACAACTAACACAATCAAGAAAAAATGCAAATTCCTTACAACAAATGAAATACAGTTAAAAATGGCAAATTATTTAATCAGACACTTGTTTCTGTTTATTGTTTGATAACTTCTCCACATCAGGTGAAATATTTGTCGGCAACAGGAGCAAAATGTCATCCAGATTGTCGCCACCCAACCTTGTCCGAAAACCAAGTTTAGTATTGGATGTGGCACAAGGCCGAAAGTAAGGGGTACCTAGTGAGGATCGAACTCACTGCTCAGTCGTAATTGTTCTAGCGAGACAAGCTTGCTAACATAACACCACCTCGAGGCAATTTTAGTATATTACATTTTCAAAAAGTTCTTCACAACCATATGTACTTCCTAATAATAATAATAATAATAATAATAATTACACCATTTTCGCATTATTCAATAAGCTTTTATAATTTCCGTTTAGTAAAACATATTTCTTGTAAAACTCAGCAGTCAATTCGCAATTGATCTTAAAAATTCGTTGTATTGTAAGTTGATTAACTCCAACTGATATGTTTCTGCCACTTGCTCCACAAATTAATCGAATAATTTGTGTCCAGGTTGGCGGGCCAGGCAAAAATCTCTCGCGGGCTGGATGTGGCCCGGATGACGGGGGTTACCGACCCTTACTTTAGAAGTTGAGCGCACATTTCAAGTTATGGATTGTCTGTCAATAATTTGATCAAACGTGCAACCTTGGTTAAACAACAAAATGGAGGAAGAACTAAAAATTTGTTGTAATTTCATTTTTGGACCCATTTTCACACCCATTTGTTTCTAAATATACGTTGTTGTTGTTGTTTTTAAAATTGTTGATTTTACCTTGTTTTAAAACTTGTGTCATTTTGTTTTACCCTGTTTGTAATCTAACTGATTCCTTAAGATAATTTTTCTTTTTCTTTCCATCATATTTGTTATTAAATATCCCAGATTGTGATAACAGAAGATCTACCAAGAACAGCGAAACGTTGTAAGAACCGGATGCAAATTTACTGGGGCTGAACTAGTGATTAAATCGAATTGTTTTCCCGTTTAATTGGAGTAACATTTTATATCAAATTATGGCCAGTCTCGTTACGGTGAGCAACTAATGCGTTTAATGTGTTGTTTTATAAAATGTCCCTCGTGTGTTCATGTACACGTTTCTTTAAATTTCTTGAAGTTTCTCCCGTGAATATTTTGTGGTAACCATTACAGGTAAGAGAGTAAATTCCTTCTTCAAATTTTAGTTTATTGTTTTGTCTTGCATTAAGTATTTCATTGTTTTAGATGTAGTCGTAACAAAAGTTGTGTTGAGTTTAGATAATTTCATTTCACTTACACTTATGATAGAGCTAGATTTTAAAATAAGTCGTAATGGACAAGACGCCTCATACGATAACTATTTTCCACTTTGTCATTCATCTGTTCCCCAGAATTGCTTTTGATATATAAAAATTTATATTGGGCACCTTGAGGTGGCGTAATGGTTAGCAAGCTTGTCTCGCTAGAACAATTACGACTGAGTAGTGAGTTCGATCCTCAAAAATGGCCCTCTTTTATTTCCAATATATATATATATACGTGTGTGAGTGTATTTAAGCAGCAATCCTACTTTCATGCACATTTCATTGAATAAGACAGACAATGTTTCTTTTATTTAGTTCTTTCATTGAATACGACAGATAAGGCGCCTTGTGCCACATCTGAGCTACGCTTGAAAAATCACTATAAAAATTTATATATCATAAAATCCATATATATATATATATATATATATATATATATATATATATATCCAGGTAAAATGAGAACAAATGGAGTATGAATTCACTGTGTGTAAAATTTATTTAATTTAAAAGACGGCTCAACACAGAGTAGGAATAAATATTATTTATTTCAGGATATTAAACAAAAACATGTTAACAATCACTACACATATTCTTAATATGTTTTTGTTTTAATATCCTAAAATAAATAATATATATATATATATATGTGTGTGTGTGTGTGTGTGTGTGTAATCGACTCTCCCGTCGAGATTCGACGTATGAGGGTCAAGCAGATCAGTTTCCAGGAAACCGACAGCCCGACAACAGCACATGAGAATTGATTATAGGGGTGAAGGTTTCGTGCAGGACCATCCACACTTTTTGAAGGGCCGAATTCAGAGATCTGGTGCACTAAGTGCCACAAGGTCCCCAAACGACCCTCCGCAGGTTTTGAATTCAGAGTTGTCCTTCTCCTAGAACAGTTGCCATCCAAGGCTATAGAACCCAGTCTGTCCTGCTATTTTACCCGTAGCTGGAGGGAGAGGAAGAGGATTCATACCTTTCCCAGGGGTATTAGCACGTAAGTTAATGTAATGGATTCGACTGGAATTCGAACTCGGCTCTGCGATATATATATATATATATATATATATATATATAGGACGATTACTAGCAATAATATAAGCAAGAGTTGGCTAAAAAAAATCACTGTTGATTATTTACGGTTAATTTGTTTAAATAATGCACTGGCCATCGGTTTGCGTCATGTGACAAGAACCGTAAGTAAAATAATGCATCAAAATAAGTAACTAAGTTTTTGTAACCTAGGGAAGGTTATTGAATAGAATAATCACACGAAAAAAGATAATGAATGATAATACTTAGGACAAGAACAACACATATAAGATTCGCCAGCGCACACTAGATTAAGATTTAAACTGCTAGAAGTGAGTCAAGTGAATTACACAATAAATCTCTAACTGCAGGATATCTACCAACCGACCCACGCGGTCAGATGTGACACAAGGCCGAATATAATGCGGCGTATCCGGCCAAAAATTCCCCCTAGATCCCGTATAAAAAAAAGGTGTCTGGTAGCTGTTTCCCGAGACAGAACTCTGCCCTTCGTCATAGCCTCGTCTGGGGATCCTCTCCGGAAGCAGAAATTTTAACCAGCACAGCTGGAGACGAATCTCCAATTACAGACCAACTGACAGTATACACTACTGTATTTATGGAATATCGGTTCCTTAATTAAATGTATATAAAACTGGTTGTCTCTCCATTAAATAAAACAACGCGTTTATTATTACTAATATATATATATATATATATATATATATATATATATATATATATATATATATATATATATATATATATATATATATATATATATATATATTGATGAAAAATAATGACGTAATAATGTCGTTTTTGACCTTAAAAATACGTCAAAAAACGACATTATTACGTCATTATTTTTTTATAACCAATATATATATATATATACCAACATATATATATATATATATATATATATTTTGCTCAACGTAGCGGATATTACTTAACGGATATAACTAATTTGCATATTAATTTGCATTTAAACTTTTCATTTTTTTTTTAATAATCGTATTTTGTTATTCATTTTCAATTTATTTATAAATAATCGATATTGTCATGGTTTCTACAATTAAATTACTTTGTTATTAAAATGAAAGCGTTAACTACTTTAGCATTTAGATCACTGCTAGGAAGTAAAGACATAATCAATGTATAAAGGGAAGTAAGCAATGATTTTGTTTGTAACAGCATATTACTTAGAACGAATACTTCGTTACTTATTTCATAATTCATCGATAAAAAATAAATTGATAAGTGCGTTACTTAAATGAGTTTCTGAAAACCTTATAAAATAGGTTGAATGCATTAAATCAAGTAGCAGAAACCTGAAATGATGCAAATTAACTATTGTTTATTATTAATTTAATTTAATTAAATTAAATGCAAATCATTTATAAGATTTATTATGCAAAATTGCTCGACTGCTAAAACAGACGTTTAGTCCTTCCATCTCTAATCCTTCAGGTCACCAAGATATTCTGCAATACTTCCATGGAAATGTTTTCCTTAAGATGCCATCGGTTTTGCGCGCCCCGTGAACATTTTTTTTATCTTTTTAGTGGCGAATGTTCATCTGAAGAGGATAAACATGTCAGAATAATTTGCTCCCAATTTTGTCTGCAATAAAACAAAGTGAAATATTTTTATTGAAGTATTTTTTTTTATAAAAGTTACAAAAATGTAAACATAGTCGAATCTATCTATCTATCTATCTATCTATCTATCTATCTATCTATCTATCTATGTCAGTCTTTTCATTATCTATGTATCTATTTATCTATGAAGTTATCTATGTCAGCCTGTCCATATATCTCTGCCTGTTTACATCTATCTATCTATCTATCTATCTATCTATCTATCTATCTATCTATCTATCTATCTATCTGAGTCTGTTCATTTCTATCTATCTATCTATCTATCTATCTATCTATCTATCTATCTGAGTCTGTTCATTTCTGTCTATCTATCTATCTATCTATCTATCTATCTATCTATCTAAGTCTGTTCATATCTATCTATCTATCTATCTATCTATCTATCTATCTATCTATCTATTTATCTGAGTCTGGTAATTTCTATCTATCTATCTATCTATCTATCTATCTATCTATCTATCAGCCTATTCATATCTACCTATCGAAAAATGCCGAGCATCTTAATGTCATCTGTATTTTACAAGTACAATGCTATTTCAAAAATGCAACATATTACGCATCACTTATTTCAATTAATCGTGTTACATCGAAGAACTGATTACGTAAAACGACTGCTTCCGTCTCTGCTAGCAAATGATGTAAGCGACAGATGACTATGAAATGGCACTGATGATTATTTACTTTTGATTTCTTTAAATAATACACAAGCGTCACGTGGCAATAGCTGCAATTAAAACGATGCACTAAAATAAGTAACCAAGTAATCGTTTTGAGGTCTCTGAATATCGCTGCCCCTTTCCCTGACAGATGGTCAGGCATCAAAACAAACCGCAGAATGCCGCAGTGGCATTGTTTTTCCGCCTATTCTACCCTTACTTTTTTTTTGGGGGGGTAGGGTGCTAGCCGTGAGAAGATATGGATCCATACTTTTTGGAAAAGGTATTTATACACGTAAGTGAATACACTGAACTTGCCTGGAATTTGAACCCAGCCCTCCGCATTTTAATGCATAGCCGTTATCCATTACACAATAGTACAGGTCCTTTTTATATATATTGATAAAAGATAGATCGATAAAACTCAAAATAATAGGGAACAAATGAATGACTAGAGAAATAAGGTTCATTTTTAATACAGACACACACATATATACATTTAGATATATCTACAAACAGAGCATTTCTTAAATATTTGTATCGCTAAAAAGAACGTATAAACAGAAAAAATGGCTTAAAATAATTGTCGGACTTTGTCCATTTCATAATGTGTGACGTCATTTGTTTACGTTTGGATACGCATCGAGCAGATATGAAATATTAGGTTGGTGCAAAAATAATGACGTAATAATGTCGTTTTTTGACGTTAAAAAATACGTCAAAACGACATTATTACGTCATTATTTTTGCACCAACCTAATAAAATCATGGAGAATTGTAGTTTAAAAACAGTAAAATCGAGCTTGCTAGCCGAAACGCACCCCCGTGGCTCAATCGGCAAAAGCACGTCAGGCTATATGACAGTTCCGTATAGGATACAGGTTCGATTGCTGTCGGAGGACGCATATTTTCTATGAAAATGTCTCGGACATTCAGGCCGGTAAATGTTGTTTAATACTGTTTATTATAAACAGAGCATTTACTTAAATATTTTTATCTATAAAAAGAACGTATAAACATAAAAAAAATGTCTTAGAATATATCTAAATATATGGGCGCGTGGCCGAGTCGTTAGAATGTTCGCTTTCTGACCATGAGAATCTTACCGCGTTTTATTTCTCAGGAAGGAGACTTCTTGATGTTATCGGTCTGGACGGGGACGATCCCAGCGTGGAAAGTGCCTGAAAACCATACCAGGGGTTGACCTAAGCCTTGTGAGTGAAATTGGGTAGACGGAACACTTGGGGATCGTCGATAGCTGTGCGAGCACGAAGTCACAAGTCATCATGACCGAGGGTGAAAAGATGCTAGCCTTGTTCAGATTGTTGATCACACTTGATAACACGCTATCTCCGAGAAACTGTAACTAAGGTATGCTCAGCCTAGTTGCAGTATAAACCACAGGTGGGCTCTGTGGGTGTTGAGCAAACACAAATGTGCCTGGCAGAGCGGCTGCAATAGGGATTGGTTAGTCGCTCTAGTAGACTAATGGCCATTTATTATAATATATATATATATATATATATATATATATATATACATACATGATAGTATATTTATATATATATATATATATATATATATATATATATATATATATATATATATATATATATATATATATATATATATATATATATATATATATATATATATGAGCCAGACAAACCTACCTAGGTTTCACCTAAACGGATCGTCGGGGATCGTCGAGATTGATTTGATTAGCAAAATCAAAAATTCGAGGGTTTTTCGAAACGAGTCTAGTTATCTATATTTATATGTATATATATATATATATATATATATATATATATATATATATATATATATGTGTGTGTGTGTGTGTGTATATATATATATATATATAAAGGCAGGATGTGTGTGCGTGTGTAACGAATGCACGGGCCGCAATTTTCGACGGATTTGCACCAAGATTTACATGCACATGCTCCAAGTTAGTGGAAACACCAAGACCGACCTTGCATCTCCCAACTCCCATCGATAGTGGAAATAATCGATGTTTTCATGCTTCTACGGCAGTTTTCATGTAGTTTGCGGCCATTTTCTACTGGCCACAGTGAGAGCCTATAGCTGGCTGCCACGAATAGGCAGGAAGATTCTATTGGCCAACGTGAGAGCCAACAGCTGACTGACACGAATCTTAACTAGCATGCTAGCATGCAAAAAAAAAACAAAAACAATCGATTGCTGCATTCTTCGCAAGTGGGAAAAATTCAAATCTGCATGGCACTTTACTTTAATTGGTTCATTCGCTTGCTTAAACTCAACGTTGATTCTGATTCCGCAGAACTGGGTTGGGTGTGAAAAAGTATTTGTTGTTAACATCCTTTTTTTTCATTAGGTTTTTCCAGTTACGAGTGCTTTTTTAAAACTGATCATTTTGTGTTCATTTTGTATAGTTCTTTTTTCGTAACAGATTTAATGTTTAGTATAGAGCTTAGAAAAAATTTCGCAGTGTGAGATAGGCAAGAAGTAAGGCATGTAGCAACATCGGCACGGCAAAGGGCACTCCTTTAAAGGCCAGGAAGGGCAAAAATATTTTAAGTCAAGTGATAGCGATTGCTGTATGAGTCGTATGATTTTTTAATCAAGCATGAGCAACGCCAATGCTGCTGCTAGTATATATATATATATATATATATATATATATATATATATATATATATATTAGCAGTACACGTAAACATTTTTGTGACTTAAGATGCTAGTTTTCAACTGTTAGCTTGTGTATATATGTGTAGAAGTAAATATCTGCGTATGTCGCAATATTTGTCACGTTTTTATGAAAGGTTGTAGGCGGTGAATTTCACATCCGTGTAAATTCTTCAGTAAGACGCTTTGATGCCGTTGATTGGATTAAACTGAAATTACGTCAGCAGCGTACGTCATATCGGCTAAGGACTCAATTATTATTATTATTTATTCCTGGTGATGGATTAGAAGAAAAAGTGCAAAAAAATCTATTCCGTTTTCAAGTGAACAGTAACTTTACCTTATTTTGTTTATGAGAAAGCATTTTCGATTATCCATTCTCTGCGTAGCCGAATATTTGCCTGCGTTTAATTATAATAACTAAACGTGATTTGAATCATTCTACAGAAGGATGCTGATAATACCATGGACTAAATGTATGAGGAACGAGCAAATGGTGCTTTCCAAAAGCTAAGTAAAGTATTAAGAAACAGGAAATTTTTCTTAGAAACAAAGAAAATAGTACTGATTTGTTACATTATATCGTCCCTCCTATAGGGCAGTGAATGCTAGACAATCTCTTCACAGATGAAAAAGAGGCTTGAAGCAACAGAAATGTGGTTTTATAGAAGGATGCTGAGAATACCATGGATTGGACATGTGAGCAATGACAAAGTTCTAGAGGCAGTGGCAACGAGCAGGAGTTATATACTTGACATCAGGAAGAGAGTGTTGAAATTTGTAGTGTAGATAATGAGGAAAAAAGGCTTGGAAAATTTGATACTCACAGGACAGACTGAAGGCAAGAGACAGAGCAAAGCAACGCATAACATAGCGAGATGGAGTAAATGGATGGCGGAACATTGTTTGGTAAATGACAACATACCAAGTGTAACAGCAAAATTTGTCTAAATCATGTAACAGCCAGGGATAATTGTCCATCCCAGAAAATGTTTGATATCTAAAAAAACACTAAATTAATTCAGTTTCTCTTTTAGAGGTTTTCATTTAAGACATTTAGCCATCTTGAAACCGTTTGTTGTAAGAATCACAGAACAATACCCTTTGTGTTATTCAGCTAGAAAGAGAACAGGTTAAAATCATTTTGTGTCAGTCTCACTTGTCTTCCCAGCTGAGCAATGGTGAGAGGAAAATGATCATTCAGGAATTCAGTAATAGTACCAACATTCATACTGTGGTTTCCGTCTTCAAAGTTAATTCAAGAACCATCAAGTGAACGGTGAATAAGTTTTAAAAAAAGAGGGAACAGTAGAGAGAAAAACTGGATCAGGGGGGGTCACAACAGGAAGAGGGATCATCATTTCAACTCAGCTAAAAGATCAGCTAGAAAAGATGGACTGAACATGCGAACAACGAGAGGGTTTTAAGGAAAATGGAAAAGAAATGGACCCTTGCACTTTGCATCAGAAAGAGGCTGATGAAAATTCAAGGGCATTTGATTATCTCGCAAGTGTTTTAACAGACGGCGAAAAATTCAACAACAAAATCCGAATCAAATAGCTAAAGATGCCTTCCAAAAAATTAAGCAAAGTATTTAGGAACAGGAAAATTTCATTAGAATCAAAAAAAGAAAAAGAGCACTTAACTCTTATGTTATATCGGTCCTTTGATATGAAATTAAATGCTGGGCAATCTCCTCACAGATGAAGAAGAGGCTTAAAGCAACAGAAATGTGGTTCTACAGAAGGATGATAAGGATACCATGAACCAAATATGTGAACAAGGACGAAGTTTTAGAGAAAATGGAAACAAAAAGGAAACATACTTAACATCAGATATAGTTGACATTTCTAGGGCATATAATGAGGAAAGAATGTTAGGAAAATCTGAAGGCACTGTGGGATAGAGAAAGATGCCTGTCAAAACCTAAAAAGAAGTATTAAGAAACAGGAAAATTTCATTAGAAACAAAGAAAAGAGTACTGAACTGGTATGTAATATTGGTCCTTCTTTCTAACAGTAAATGTTTGATGGTGTAGTTTGTTTAACGACATATCAACACGTTATGGGTTATTTAATGCCGAAATCTTATTTGGCAAGTTTGGGCGTTTCCAAAAACGGATTGCTGGTAATATTTTTATTTGTTTATTTATTTTTTTTTTTTACTACGAAAATGTATCGCTGGTAATTTTTTTTAATGTTTTTTTATATTTTCATATCTTGACCCCTTTTTGGGTGTTCATTATCTGCCAACAGCTGGGATCCTAACAGGTGCTACTACTCACAGTCAGAGTGGATCTGGGAGCAATTTCAATTAAGAATTAGTTCCATGCTCTTCAAAATCTCCCAGAGGCATTGCTACCGGATGTTCTTTATAGTCATACACATGACGAATAAATACTACGCAATCTTCTCACAGATGATGATGATGATAATACATTTATTAACTTGTTCAATCTGACTTTTATATTTTAGTAACAAAAGACTTACCCATAATGCATGATCTGCGGAAAATATGATGAAACTGTCGGCCATATTATCTCAGGTTATCCGGAACTAGCAAAAAATGAATATACCCACAGACATAACAAGGTAGCGACATATGTGCATTGAAAGATATGCAAGAAGCACAAAATCGAAACCACTGAGAGATGGTATGACCACCAGCCAGAAACAGTTACCCAAACTGTAACTATCCTCTGGGACATGCCAATTCAAGTTGAGTCAGTACTTTCTGAGCGACTGTTCAGTTAAACTCTCTTCCTACGGACGGGAGGAACCCGAAGGAGGCTACGCCGAAGGGCGGGGTCTCCTTCGGGGAAGTAGACCGGCCCTGAACCCGGTTCAATGGGCATATTTACATATTTGGCTTTTATTTCCCTGTCAGTTTGAATTGACGATATTCAGTCACCCTTTGCCCCCCACGAGGGTGTCATGCGGCACAAGGCCTTTTTAACGTGGACATTCCGAGCCCGTGGGCTCGGCCAAAAATATGCCACATGACACCCTCGTGGGGTGGGGGGTGACTGAATATCGTCAATTCAAACTGACAGGGAAATAAAAGCCAACAGATCTGATATCTAAAAGACAAGTAATTCAGGAAGCATGTGCTTATTGACATAGCAGTACCATCTGAGAGAAACACCTCCATGAAAATTATCGAGAAACTGTCCAAATACAAGGACCTGGAGATCGAGATTAACAGGATGCTAATAGAAGAATTGTCATTTAATTGATAGTACTTTTCTTAGTATATAGGATGTTCCTAATAGGGCGATCTTCTGCTCAACTTGTATATTGATGATACTTGGGACAGTTTTTATAAAATTGTCCATTCCTTTTCTCACGAGGCCCAGTGCTCCGATTACTATTGGTACAGTCTCAGTCTTTATTCCCCACATCCTGTTAATCTCGATCCCCAGGTCCTTATATTTGGACAATTTCTCGATAATTTTCATGGAGGTGTTTCTCTCAGAGAACTCAGGTACGTTAGTTTGAATTGACATGTCCCAGAGGATAGTTACATCTTTATTTTGTTTAACGATGTCTGGTTGGTGCTCATACCATCTCTCAATGATTTAGATATCATTTATTTATTACCCTACCAAACTGCAGAATAACTGTGCATGTTTTGGTGTGATTGGCAGGAATGTCCATCAAAGGGGATTAATATTGTGTACAATAAACAATAACAAAAAAAAGTAAATAATAAAAAAGATCGGGACAAAAATAATTCAATAGATATGCAAGACAAATGCAGGCAAATCAGCAGTAATAAAGCATAAAGGTTCACAAAGTAAGAATAGTGTTAACACGAAAAAGGGATACAGTCAAGTGATTATAGCGTGCTGACTTCAAGAAAGGAAAGAACAAAAATATGGCAGATGAGACCGAGAAGTGGTCTACTTTATTGGCTTGAAAGAAATCCCAGTATGCATCTGTACAATTTGCCTATGAATTTAGAGAAATGGATTTTTTGCAGTCATTTTAACATTGATATGGGCATTTCAGCGTGGTGTAATGGTTAGCGAGTTTGTCTCGCTAGATTAACTACGACTGAGTAGTGAGTTCGATCCTCGTTAGCTTCCCCATACTCGCTACCTTGTACCACATCAAAGCTACGCTTAGAGTACCACCATCTAATCCAAGACCGGTTGGGCAGTTCGCCGTGGTGTGATGGTTTACAAGCTTGTCTCGTTAGATCCATTATGATGATTAGTGAGTTTGTCACACACTTTCGGATTTGTGCTGCATCTAAACTGCGCATAGAAAAGCACCGTCCCGACAGTTATTAAGACTTATTCTTTATTGGGAGTAGTTTTCATTTTTTGCATCTTATTTTTGATTTTTAAAATGTTGCACCTCATGTGAAGACCAAATCGGTAAAAAACGAGAAAATATTTATGACCCTTTTCATTTTAATTATTTTCAAAAGTATAAATATATCTGTCTATATCTCTGAGATGAGGTATTATGATTACTTGTATTATTTACATTATTCAGATTGTTGTCCTCATCTTCTTTGCCATATTCACAACGTTTCGGCCTCTATATCTCTGAGATGACGTATCATGATTACTTGTATTATTTACATTATTCAGACTGTTATCCTCATCTTCACTGCCATATTCAGAACGTTTTGGCCTCTATATCTCTGAGATGACGTATTATGATTACTTGCATTATTTACATTATTCGGATTGTTACCCTCATCTTCATTGCCATATTCAGAACCTTTCGGCCTCTATATCTCTGAGATGAGGTATTATGTTTACTTGTATTATTTATATTATTCGGACTATTATCCTCAACTTCACTGCCATATTCACAACGTTTCGGCTTCTGTATCCCTGAGATGAGGTGTTATGATTACTAACATTATTTACATTATTCGGACTGCCATACTCATCTTCATTGCCATATTCACAACGTTTCGGCCGTTGTACGCTCCGTCCTTTTTCAGGTGATTGGATTTTAGGCTACAGATGTTTCCTGAGTCGACCAAGCATAGAAATGAATACAATATGGGAAGCAGTAATAAGGCGTATTAGAGAAAAGCAATGAATAACAACAAAAATTGCAATATGAACACTGGTAAAAAATGATTGCTTTGACGTTAGGTTTATAAGTCCTGGAAATTCACGCACAGGTATCCTCAATGACCCAGTTGGTTAGATCCAGTGACTATCCTCAGAGAGTTGTTAGTTCAATACGAGGCCGCGGCAGTGGCGAACCAAAGCTTTTACAGTTGAGTTAAAGGGAAATAACTGAGACACCCGGAAGCGGCAAAGCACACAAAACTAGAACAAGCTACCCCGGGTGGACGAAATTTCGTAGCGTACAACGGCCTAAACGTTGTGAATATGGCAAAGAGGATTACAGTCCAAATAATGCAAGGAATCCTATGTATGATATTTTAACTCTTTTAAAATATAAAAATAAAAGAAACAATATTAAATTCTTAAAATTAATAATTTTTAACTGCATGATGCACCTTGAGGCATACCCTGAACAATGAAGTTGCACATCCTCTGCACCAAGATGTCATCATTTTTCGCCTCTTTTCTCTTCAGGATTTATGCATGCAAACGTATCATTGTCCTGAATTTGTTCTTCCGCTATTATTTGAAGGCAATGACGTAGCCTTGTGATTCCTACAACCGCCAGTTAATTATTTATGCTCGAATCATCAATGAATGGTGCCCGTATCATTAGAAAAAGTTTAAATCATGTAATGATGATATCAAATGATTGAAGCAGCAATTGAAGATATCCACCATTTACGGGTTAATGCTCAAATGACGGCAGGAATTAATGGAATACAGACACACACATAATTAATACCGTTTTTTAATTATAGAAAGCTCTAATTAATACCTAAATTTTCTTTTAATTTTTATAATTAATACTGTTTTTTTATGGTGGATTAATTTTATTTTCTTGTCAAGCGGAAAATGAAACATTAAAACAATTAATTGTTTTAATGGGGTACTTCGCGGTATTGACACTTATGAATTTTGCTTAGTCAAGATTTTTTATGTGATATGTCACTTCAGGACGTGGACGATTATAGCCCTCCACTATTATCTTTCTTTTGTTGCCTTAATTAACCTTTAACACTTTAATGTGAATCTTTATTTTTGCTCTTCCTACCATTAGCACGAACTTGTGATTATGGCTCTCCACATCTTCCTGTCTTTTGCTGCATTAAGTAACTTTTAACATGACTTTTTCAATATCATTGTCTTCCATTCCATTCACACAAACTTATGTTATGATGGCTCTCCACAGCTTCCTGTCTTTTGTTGCTTTAAATAACCCTTAAATCTTTACCTTACCTCATTATTTTTCTACTTTTTTCCATTCACAAAAACTTAAGTAGGTGATCATGGCTCTCCACAGCTTCCTATCTTTTGTTGCTTTAAGTAACCTTTAACTCATTACCTTATCTCATTATCTTTGTACTGCTTTCCATTCACACAAACTTTTTAAGTAGGTGATCATGGTTCTCCACACCTTCCGTTTTTTTGCTGCTTTAAGTAAACCTTAACTCATTACCTTACCTCATTATCTTTGCGCTGCCTTCCGTTCACACCAACTAGATTATCATGGCTCTCCACAGCTTCCGATCTTTTGTTGCTTTAAGTAAGCATTAACTCTTTACCTTACATCATTATTTTTGTGCTGCCTTCCATTCACACAAACTTTTTAAGTAGATGATCATGGCTCTCCACATTTTCACGTTTTTTGTTGTTTTAAGCTTTAAGCAACATTTAATTAATTATTATACCTCTTTGTTCTGCCTTTCATTCGCACAAACTTAAGTATGTGTTTATGGCTCTCCACAACTTCCTGTCTTTTGTTGCTCAAAGTAAACTTTAACTGTTTATCATACCTCTTTTTTCTTCTTTTACATCACACAAACTTGTTAAGTCTATAATCAAGGCTCTCCACATCTTCCTGTCTTTTGTTACTTCAAGTAACCGTTAACTCCTTACCACAAATTTGTCAAGCATGTGATCATGGCTCTCCGCAACTTCCTGTCTTTTGTTGTTCTAAGTAACCTTTAACTATTTACAATACCCCGTTTTATTTGTTCTGGTTTCTTTCACACAAACTTATATGATCATGGCTCTCCACAACTTCCTCACATCTGTTGCTTTAGGTAAACTTTAACTCATTACCCAATCTCACTATCTTTTTTCTGCCTTCCATTCACGCAAACTTGTTAAGTACCTGATCATGGCTCTCCGCAGCCTCCTGTATTTTGTTGCTTTAGGTGATCTTTGTTCTGCCTTCTATACACACTAACTTGTTAAGTAGCTGATCATGGCTCTCCACAGCCTCCTCTCTTTTGTTGCCTTTTCTCAATATCTTTTTCTGCTTTCAATTCAAACTTGTAAAGCATGTGATCATGGCCCCCCACATCTTCCTATCTTTCATTGTTTTATGAAGCCATTAACTCATTATCCAACCTCAATATCTTTGTTCTGCCTTCCCTTCACACAAACTTGTTAAGTATGTGATCATGGCTCTCCACAACCGCCTATTTTGTTACTTTTGTTTACGTCTTTGTCTTTTTATTCTTTTCATTCACAGAAACTTATGTAATCGCTGCTCTTCACACAAAATTAAGTATGCGATCATGGCTCTCCACAACTTCCTATTTTGTTGATTTAGATAATCTTTAACTGTTTACTGTACGTTTTTGTCTTTTTATTCTTTTCATTCACAGAAACTTATGTGATTGCAGCTCTCCACATCTTCTTCTCTTTTGTTGTTCAAGTAACCTTTAACCTTTATTATACCTCTTTGTTCTGCCTTCACTTCCCACAAATATGTTGTGTGATCATGGCTCTCCACAACCTCCTATTTTGTTGCTTTATCTGTTTACTGTACGTTTTTATTCTTTTCATTCACAGAAACTTATGTAATCGCTGCTCTTCACAATGTTAAGTATGTGATCATGGCTCTTCACAACGTCCTTACTTGCTTTTTCTCTAATGCTTCACTTATCTTCAATAGCTGCTGTGAGTGTTAGATTTTCCAGGTTTTCATTCCTTGTTAAGTGTCCCTGAAAATCTCGCAGTTGTTTTATGATCAAAAACGTAATTTCCTTGTAGCTCTCATTTTTGCTTTTTACTCACGTATTCAATTCAAACTCTTCTCAGCATCCGTCGCCACAATCAAGTCCCGGTTGCTTTAAGCCTCATCTTCATAGATAATGTCTGGTAAATGTCAACTGGCAATGGATACCTTGAAACTGGACTTTGCAGTGTTATGTATACATCCAGAAGGTCAGCACCATCAACCATTTCTGGATTCGTTTTTCAACTCTTTCACGCCGACATTAGATTTAGTTGACCTTAATTTCAACCTTTAACCTATCTAACTCGCTGGTCGCCAATGAAATATCAATTGATGATACCCGCTGTTTGATTCGCTAAGCAGCATTAGGAGAACATGCGCACAACAAGCAAATATAAATAATGCCTATTAGACACACACAAATACATAAACCTTTGAGCAAATTAATTGAAACACCCACTTTAGTTTCCTTTCTTTCATCATACGGTCAGTTTTAGACCCACTGGAGTGACAGGGGGTAATCGATTTCTATTTTTCCTCAGATTAGGTCATTTGCAGTGGTGTGCAGTAATATGAATCTATTTTGGGGTGCATGATGAAATTTGTTTAGCCTTCTTTGAAAAATATTTCGTCATCTGTGATTGCATCAGATTTTTATCACTCCCAGACACTATTGTCTCAACTGTCGATTAGTTGTCTTACGGCCATTGTCTGCGATGGATGTTACTCCAAGGAAGCGTATGAAAATTGTGACGCTGCACGACCTCACTGGCAAGCTTTACCAGTGAGCAAATCAAAGTACTATAGACTGGCCCGGAAACTCTCCTGATTTAAATCCAATCGAGAATCTGTGGTCAATTTGTAAGGAACGACTTCATGGAATGGACGTATGAAGTATTAACATGTGTAATGGGTCATTTTTCATGGGGAAAATACGAAAAAAAGCAAATAATAACGGAATTATCCGTTTTATTTCACTTAATTTTAACAAGGATGTACATACATATCCATTTACGAATATACAGTATCATCCGAATAACACATAGACAAACTAGAATTATGATACACTTACATACAAAAAAAAACATTTTGGGGCACCTCGACGTGTTGCAAAGGTTAGCAAGCTTGCCTCGCTAGAACAATTGCGACTGAGAAGTGAGTTCAGTCCTCACCGGGTGCCCCATCCTTTCAGCGTAGTGTTACTTTTAACCTACACTTTAAAAATTCACCATGTATAAAGCAATATTTACTTTTTTTTTATGTAGGCTTGGAATCCGTTAATTATCTGGAGCTTCGAAAGGATGCGTCGTCTCTCCTTGAGTTCGAAACGCCGTAGATTATACTAAGGTTTTTTAACAAGTCAAATGCATATGAAGCCTGCTTGACCAATAAAAATCAATCAACACAAAAATAGAAATACCAGAATCACTTTCTTTCTCTCTCCATATGTCATTCTCTTTTTTTTTTCTTTTTTTTAAAAAAAAAAAGTTAAATATGTTAGATTGATAAGCGTTTTCTATCGGTTTGTTGCCCTATCATGATAATATGAAGGTTTCTAAGTGTTGTAGAGTAGTTTTCACAGTGGAGGCTTGTATTTTCAACTAAGTCGTCCTAAATTAGGTTCGACGTACAAAACATTAGGAACTTGAAATAAAAGTTAATGACGCAGCAATCTAGTTGTGATGGTTGCTACTTCAATGTCCGACATCGACTGACTCACTCAACACCACTGAGCCCAACTGGCGACCGCTACTACTACTACTTATTATGTGTGGAAGAGTCTATTAATAATAGAGTAGGTACGTTCAGGTATGACACTAAATAGGAATTGTTACGTTTTATTAATATGAGTATAAAATACCTTGGCAAGTTGTTCACCTTGAACATTAGCTTGCATTTTTTTCGCTAAAATCATAGCTACAATTTCTGATAAACAAAGATGAAGGTTGTGCCTTTGAAGGGGAAGATGGCTCATGGGGAGGTAGCCAGGCCGATGGGAATCTCCAGAAACAGTGTTCAGATCATTCAATGGATGTTTTCTACTACTGGAATTATTATGAAAACTGGAAGACCAGAAAAATTCGATAAGAGAGATAAAAGAAAAATTATAAGGCAATCCGAAGGCAACAGCCAGACAAGTGAGGAATGAATGCAGGCTAAACAGAGAGGTTTTATTTGATACAGTACGCAGAGTATTACGAAAAATATTGGCTAAGACCCGGCGTCTCGGCTTCACCCACTTTCTTATCACCATAACGTAGCCTTCCAGTGGCTTTTCTATTTTTTTATAATGAAGGTACCAGCAATACATTTTCATAGTAAAAAAAATTACCAGCAATAGGTTTTTTTTTAAAGCGAAAAAACAAAAACAAAAAACAAACAATAATAATAATAATAGTACCAGCAATATATTTTTGGACAAAAACTAATTACCAGCAATACATTTATGCTAGAAAGAAACTATTGCCAGCAATATAATTTTATTTAAATTGCCAGCAATACATTTTTGAGGAATAAAAAATAACTAGCAGTACATTTTTGTAAAAGAAATTACTAATGCTCACAAGAAAATTCAATATCGGCATTAAATGACCCATTAAATGACCCATTAAATGACCTATGGCCGTTAAACAAACAAAACAAAAAATGAAAAAAGGCAATGCAAAACTATTGGGTCAATGAAAAGATCTGAGATGGTAAAATCATGTTAATATGTAAATTTCTAAGTAGCAATTGTTCCATCTTATTAAAATTAGTATTAGGTAACTTAGGCTAGTCATTGTAGTTGAACATTAGCTTTTTATTTTATTTTTTACACTAACATCATGGTTAAATTTTTTGCTGAACCAAAGATGAAGGTTTTGACTTTGAAGGAGAAGATGGCTCAACGAAAGGTAGCCAGGCAGATGGGAATTTCCAGAAACAGAATTCAAACTATCCAATGGAAGACCAGAAAAATTCGATAAGAGAGATGAAAGGAAAATTATAAGGCAATTCGAAGGCAATACGAAGGCAATCCAAAGGCAATCCGAAGGCAATCCAGAGTCAATCCGAAGGCAATTCAAAGGCAATCCGACGGCAACCCGAAGACAATTCAAAGGCAATCCTAAGGCAATCCGAAGGCAATTCGAAGGCAATCCGAAGGCAATTCGAAGGTAATCCAAAGGGAACAACCAGACAAGTGAGGAGTGAATGCAAGCTAAACAGAGAGGTTTTATTTGACACAGTACGCAGACGAGGACAATCGTCCGAATAATGTACATAATACCTCATCTCAGAAATATAGACAATACGCAGAGTATTACGAAGAATATTGGCCCAGACCCGGCGTCTCCCACTTTCTCATCACCTTAATGTAGATTTCCTGTGGCTTTTCTATAAATACTTTCATGGTAATTGTCCGGATAAACTCTTCGCTATGGCACCCTAGACTTTATGAATTTGATCACAATACTACAATTGAAATGGCTAGATATAACAGAAACTTCTATACTAACAGTTACGTTTTTCGCACTTCTCGCTTGTAGAATTCTTGATAAAATCCAAAGAAGAAACTGCAATGTTATTGGTCCTGACCTGGCACTTTCCTACCGCCGTAACATATCTTTCTTCTGCCTTTTCCCTAAATACTTTCATGGTAATTGTTTTAATAAGTTTTTGGTACCTAGACGATGAATTTATCGTAGTACTAGACTTCTATTCTAACAGTTTCTTCTCTTTCATTTCTCGCCTGTAGTACTCTCTTCCGGCTTCTTGGTTTCCCGCCAAGTTTGATCTTTAAAAAATAAATGTAATGTCTTCTTGATTACTCTTCTATTGTTCTCGCTCCTTAACCCAAGAACACTTTCCATCAATTAAAGTTACACCACTACTAATCATGGGTATATCATACCCGATTTTGAAAATATCAAAAAAAAAAAAATATTAAATATAAATCTTTAATTGAAATATTTTACATGCAGGCACTTCAAACTTTGTACTTTAACATTAATAGGAACTGAAAAACATATTATTTAGGTAAGAAAATCAGGTACTGAAAATTGTAATTAAAAATAGGAAAATTTGCGCTGGGTACTATATACCCATATTTAGTGTTCTAGGGTTAACTGAGCTTCTTTTTTTGCTGATTTTGTTACACTCAGTAATCCTTTGTGTCATAGTGGCTTTACTCTCTTGCTTGGGGTGAAATGATTTAAAAAAAATATTGAACGAGAGTATAGCAGCAAAAGTCCACTCAGCTCTACCCCATTATCAGTAAGCAAAAGAATAGGGGATTTATTTTAATAATATTACATTTTTAATCTATTTATTCTATCACCATAGCTTCTTATCATAACACTTTGCATCGATAATCTTTTCGTCCACCAAATCGACTAGTACAAACATAATAAATAAAATTACTTCCATTCAGAATTACGGTCATAGCACGTTGAAACACCGAAGTTAAGCAACAGCGAGCCTGGTCAGTACCTAGATGAGCGACCGCTATGTGTTTCGATGTGCTGATAGTGTAATGGATAATGACACGGAATTGTTAATCGGAGGACCGAGTTCTAATTCCAGTCGGGTGCGTTATATTCACCTACGCAAAAATGCACTTGGAAAAGGTATGAATCCACCGCATCTCCCTACAGCTATGGGTTAATTAGTAAAACTTGTATCACTCAACCATTATTCTCACCAAAAATAAAATAAAGTTGTGTACAAAATATTTAGATTTCGGCATTAAATAACCCATAGAGGTTGATATGCCGCTAAACAAAATCAACCAAACCAAACCAATCAAAATATTTAGATTTCGGCATTAAATAACCCATAGAGGTTGATATGCCCTAAACAAAATTAACCAAACCAATCAAAATATTTAGATTTCGGCATTAAATAACCCATAGAGGTTGATATGCCGCTAAACAAAATCAACCAAATCAAACCAATCAAAATATTTAGATTTCGGCATTAAATAACCCATAGAGGTTGATATGCCGCTAAACAAAATCAACCAAACCAAACCAATCAAAATATTTAGATTTCGGCATTAAATAACCCATAGAGGTTGATATGCCGCCAAACAAAATCAACCAAACCAAACCAATCAAAATATTTAGATTTCGGCATTAAATAACCCATAGATGTTGATATGCCGCTAAACAAAAAATCAACCAAACCAAACCAATCAAAATATTTAGATTTCGGCATTAAATAACCCATAGAGGTTGATATGCCGCTAAACAAAATCAACCAAATCAAACCAATCAAAAATATTTAGATTTCGGCATTAAATAACCCATAGATGTTGATATGCCGCTAAACAAAATCAACCAAACCAAACCAATCAAAATATTTAGATTTCGGCATTAAATAACCCATAGAGGTTGATATGCCGCTAAACAAAATCAACCAAACCAAACCAATCAAAATATTTAGATTTCGGCATTAAATAACCCATAGATGTTGATATGCCGCTAAACAAAAAATCAACCAAACCAAACCAATCAAAATATTTAGATTTCGGCATTAAATAACCCATAGAGGTTGATATGCCGCTAAACAAAATCAACCAAATCAAACCAATCAAAATATTTAGATTTCGGCATTAAATAACCCATAGAGGTTGATATGCCGCTAAACAAAAATCAACCAAACCAAACCAATCAAAATATTTAGATTTCGGCATTAAATAACCCATAGATGTTGATATGCCGCTAAACAAAATCAACCAAATCAAACCAATCAAAATATTTAGATTTCGGCATTAAATAACCCATAGAGGTTGATATGCCGCTAAACAAAATCAACCAAACCAAACCAATCAAAATATTTAGATTTCGGCATTAAATAACCTATAGAGATTGATATGCCGCTAAACAAAATCAACCAAACCAAACCAATCAAAATATTTAGATTTCGGCATTAAATAACCCATAGAGGTTGATATGCCGCTAAACAAAATCAACCAAACCAAACCAATCAAAATATTTAGATTTCGGCATTAAATAACCCATAGAGGTTGATATGCCGCTAAACAAAATCAACCAAATCAAACCAATCAAAATATTTAGATTTCGGCATTAAATAACCCATAGAGGTTGATATGCCGCTAAACAAAATCAACCAAACCAAACCAATCAAAATATTTAGATTTCGGCATTAAATAACCCATAGAGGTTGATATGCCGCTAAACAAAATCAACCAAACCAAACCAATCAAAATATTTAGATTTCGGCATTAAATAACCCATAGAGGTTGATATGCCGCTAAACAAAATCAACCAAATCAAACCAATCAAAATATTTAGATTTCGGCATTAAATAACCCATAGAGGTTGATATGCCGCTAAACAAAATCAACCAAACCAAACCAATCAAAATATTTAGATTTCGGCATTAAATAACCCATAGAGGTTGATATGCCGCTAAACAAAATCAACCAAACCAAACCAATCAAAATATTTAGATTTCGGCATTAAATAACCCATAGAGGTTGATATGCCGCTGAACAAAATCAACCAAACCAAACCAATCAAAATATTTAGATTTCGGCATTAAATAACCCATAGAGGTTGATATGTCGCTGAACAAAATCAACCAAACCAAACCAATCAAAATATTTAGATTTCGGCATTAAATAACCCATAGAGGTTGATATGCCGCTAAACAAAAAAATCAACCAAACCAAACCAATCAAAATATTTAGATTTCGGCATTAAATAACCCATAGAGGTTGATATGCCGCTAAACAAAAATCAACCAAACCAAACCAATCAAAATATTTAGATTTCGGCATTAAATAACCCATAGAGGTTGATATGCCGCTAAACAAAATCAACCAAACCAAACCAATCAAAATATTTAGATTTCGGCATTAAATAACCCATAGAGGTTGATATGCCGCTAAACAAAATCAACCAAATCAAACCAATCAAAATATTTAGATTTCGGCATTAAATAACCCATAGAGGTTGATATGCCGCTAAACAAAATCAACCAAACCAAACCAATCAAAATATTTAGATTTCGGCATTAAATAACCCATAGATGTTGATATGCCGCTAAACAAAATCAACCAAACCAAACCAATCAAAATATTTAGATTTCGGCATTAAATAACCCATAGAGGTTGATATGCCGCTAAACAAAAATCAACCAAACCAAACCAATCAAAATATTTAGATTTCGGCATTAAATAACCCATAGAGGTTGATATGCCGCCAAACAAAATCAACTAAACCAAACCAATCAAAATATTTAGATTTCGGCATTAAATAACCCATAGAGGTTGATATGCCGCTAAACAAAATCAACCAAACCAAACCAATCAAAATATTTAGATTTCGGCATTAAATAACCCATAGAGGTTGATATGCCGCTAAACAAAATCAACCAAACCAAACCAATCAAAATATTTAGATTTCGGCATTAAATAACCCATAGAGGTTGATATGCCGCTAAACAAAATCAACCAAACCAAACCAATCAAAATATTTAGATTTCGGCATTAAATAACCCATAGAGGTTGATATGCCGCTAAACAAAATCAACCAAACCAAACCAATCAAAATATTTAGATTTCGGCATTAAATAACCCATAGAGGTTGATATGCCGCTAAACAAAATCAACCAAACCAAACCAATCAAAATATTTAGATTTCGGCATTAAATAACCCATAGAGGTTGATATGACGCAAAACAAAATCAACCAAACCAAACCAATCAAAATATTTAGATTTCGGCATTAAATAACCCATAGAGGTTGATATGCCGCTAAACAAAATCAACCAAACCAAACCAATCAAAAATTTTAGATTTCGGCATTAAATAACCCATAGAGGTTGATATGCCGCTAAACAAAATCAACCAAACCAAACCAATCAAAATATTTAGATTTCGGCATTAAATAACCCATAGAGGTTGATATGCCGCCAAACAAAATCAACCAAACCAAACCAATCAAAATATTTAGATTTCGGCATTAAATAACCCAAAGAGGTTGATATGCCGCCAAACAAAATCAACCAAACCAAACCAATCAAAATATTTAGATTTCGGCATTAAATAACCCATAGAGGTTGATATGCCAAACAAAAATCAACCAAACCAAACCAATCAAAATATTTAGATTTCGGCATTAAATAACCCATAGAGGTTGATATGCCGCTAAACAAAATCAACCAAACCAATCAAAATATTTAGATTTCGGTATTAAATAACCCATAGAGGTTGATATGCCCTAAACAAAATTAACCAAACCAATCAAAATATTTAGATTTCGGTATTAAATAACCCATAGAGGTTGATATGCCGCTAAACAAAATCAACCAAACCAATCAAAATATTTAGATTTCGGCATTAAATAACCCATAGAGGTTGATATGCCCTAAACAAAATTAACCAAACCAATCAAAATATTTAGATTTCGGTATTAAATAACCCATAGAGGTTGATATGCCGCTAAACAAAATCAACCAAACCAAACCAATCAAAATATTTAGATTTCGGCATTAAATAACCCATAGAGGTTGATATGCCGCTAAACAAAATCAACCAAACCAAACCAATCAAAATATTTAGATTTCGGCATTAAATAACCCATAGAGGTTGATATGCCGCTAAACAAAATCAACCAAACCAAACCAATCAAAATATTTAGATTTCGGTATTAAATAACCCATAGAGGTTGATATGCCGCTAAACAAAATCAACCAAACCAAACCAATCAAAATATTTAGATTTCGGCATTAAATAACCCATAGAGGTTGATATGCCGCTAAACAAAATCAACCAAACCAAACCAATCAAAATATTTAGATTTCGGCATTAAATAACCCATAGAGGTTGATATGCCGCCAAATAAAATCAACCAAACCAAACCAATCAAAAATATCTAGATTTCCCGCATTAAATAACCCATAGAAGTTGATATGCCAAACAAAATCAACCAAATCAAACCAATCAAAATATTTAGATTTCGGCATTAAATAACCCATAGATGTTGATATGCCGCTAAACAAAATCAACCAAATCAAACCAATCAAAATATTTAGATTTCGGCATTAAATAACCCATAGAGGTTGATATGCCGCTAAACAACATCAACCAAACCAAACCAATCAAAATATTTAGATTTCGGCATTAAATAACCCATAGAGGTTGATATGCCCTAAACAAAATTAACCAAACCAATCAAAATATTTAGATTTCGGCATTAAATAACCCATTGAGGTTGATATGCCGCTAAACAAAATCAACCAAATCAAACCAATCAAAATATTTAGATTTCGGCATTAAATAACCCATAGAGGTTGATATGCCGCTAAACAAAATCAACCAAACCAAACCAATCAAAATATTTAGATTTCGGCATTAAATAACCCATAGAGGTTGATATGCCGCTAAACAAAATCAACCAAACCAAACCAATCAAAAAATATTTAGATTTCGGCATTAAATAACCCATAGATGTTGATATGCCGCTAAACAAAAATCAACCAAACCAAACCAATCAAAATATTTAGATTTCGGCATTAAATAACCCATAGAGGTTGATATGCCGCTAAACAAAATCAACCAAACCAAACCAATCAAAAATATTTAGATTTCGGCATTAAATAACCCATAGATGTTGATATGCCGCTAAACAAAATCAACCAAACCAAACCAATCAAAAATATTTAGATTTCGGCATTAAATAACCCATAGAGGTTGATATGCCGCTAAACAAAATCAACCAAACCAAACCAATCAAAATATTTAGATTTCGGCATTAAATAACCCATAGAGGTTGATATGCCGCTAAACAAAATCAACCAAATCAAACCAATCAAAATATTTAGATTTCGGCATTAAATAACCCATAGAGGTTGATATGCCGCTAAACAAAATCAACCAAACCAAACCAATCAAAATATTTAGATTTCGGCATTAAATAACCCATAGATGTTGATATGCCGCTAAACAAAATCAACCAAACCAAACCAATCAAAATATTTAGATTTCGGCATTAAATAACCCATAGAGGTGGATATGCCGCTAAACAAAATCAACCAAACCAAACCAATCAAAATATTTAGATTTCGGCATTAAATAACCCATAGAGGTTGATATGCCGCTAAACAAAATCAACCAAACCAAACCAATCAAAATATTTAGATTTCGGCATTAAATAACCCATAGAGGTTGATATGCCGCTAAACAAAATCAACCAAACCAATCAAAATATTTAGATTTCGGTATTAAATAACCCATAGAGGTTGATATGCCCTAAACAAAATTAACCAAACCAATCAAAATATTTAGATTTCGGTATTAAATAACCCATAGAGGTTGATATGCCGCTAAACAAAATCAACCAAACCAATCAAAATATTTAGATTTCGGCATTAAATAACCCATAGAGGTTGATATGCCTAAACAAAATTAACCAAACCAATCAAAATATTTAGATTTCGGTATTAAATAACCCATAGAGGTTGATATGCCGCTAAACAAAATCAACCAAACCAAACCAATCAAAATATTTAGATTTCGGCATTAAATAACCCATAGAGGTTGATATGCCGCTAAACAAAATCAACCAAACCAAACCAATCAAAATATTTAGATTTCGGCATTAAATAACCCATAGAGGTTGATATGCCGCTAAACAAAATCAACCAAACCAAACCAATCAAAATATTTAGATTTCGGCATTAAATAACCCATAGAGGTTGATATGCCGCTAAACAAAATCAACCAAATCAAACCAATCAAAATATTTAGATTTCGGCATTAAATAACCCATAGATGTTGATATGCCGCTAAACAAAATCAACCAAATCAAACCAATCAAAATATTTAGATTTCGGCATTAAATAACCCATAGAGGTTGATATGCCGCTAAACAAAATCAACCAAACCAAACCAATCAAAATATTTAGATTTCGGCATTAAATAACCCATAGAGGTTGATATGCCCTAAACAAAATTAACGAAACCAATCAAAATATTTAGATTTCGGCATTAAATAACCCATAGAGGTTGATATGCCGCTAAACAAAATCAACCAAATCAAACCAATCAAAAGATTTAGATTTCGGCATTAAATAACCCATAGAGGTTGATATGCCGCTAAACAAAATCAACCAAACCAAACCAATCAAAATATTTAGATTTCGGTATTAAATAACCCATAGAGGTTGATATGCCGCTAAACAAAATCAACCAAACCAAACCAATCAAAATATTTAGATTTCGGCATTAAATAACCCATAGAGGTTGATATGCCGCAAACAAAATCAACCAAACCAAACCAATCAAAATATTTAGATTTCGGCATTAAATAACCCATAGAGGTTGATATGCCGCTAAACAAAATCAACCAAACCAAAGCAATCAAAATATCTAGATTTCCGCATTAAATAACCCATAGAGGTTGATATGCCGCTAAACAAAATCAACCAAATCAAACCAATCAAAATATTTAGATTTCGGCATTAAATAACCCATAGATGTTGATATGCCGCTAAACAAAATCAACCAAATCAAACCAATCAAAATATTTAGATTTCGGCATTAAATAACCCATAGAGGTTGATATGCCGCTAAACAAAATCAACCAAACCAAACCAATCAAAATATTTAGATTTCGGCATTAAATAACCCATAGAGGTTGATATGCCCCAAACAAAATTAACCAAACCAATCAAAATATTTAGATTTCGGCATTAAATAACCCATAGAGGTTGATATGCCGCTAAACAAAATCAACCAAATCAAACCAATCAAAATATTTAGATTTCGGCATTAAATAACCCATAGAGGTTGATATGCCGCTAAACAAAATCAACCAAACCAAACCAATCAAAATATTTAGATTTCGGCATTAAATAACCCATAGAGGTTGATATGCCGCTAAACAAAATCAACCAAACGAAACCAATCAAAATATTTAGATTTCGGCATTAAATAACCCATAGAGGTTGATATGCCGCTAAACAAAATCAACCAAACCAAACCAATCAAAATATTTAGATTTCGGCATTAAATAACCCATAGATGTTGATATGCCGCTAAACAAAATCAACCAAACCAAACCAATCAAAATATTTAGATTTCGGCATTAAATAACCCAAAGAGGTTGATATGCCGCTAAACAAAATAAACCAAACCAAACCAATCAAAATATTTAGATTTTGGCATTAAATAACCCATAGAGGTTGATATGCCGCTAAACAAAATCAACCAAACCAATCAAAATATTTAGATTTCGGTATTAAATAACCCATAGAGTTTGATATGCCCTAAACAAAATTAACCAAACCAATCAAAATATTTAGATTTCGGTATTAAATAACCCATAGAGGTTGATATGCCGCCAAACAAAATCAACCAAACCAATCAAAATATTTAGATTTCGGCATTAAATAACCCATAGAGGTTGATATGCCCTAAACAAAATTAACCAAACCAATCAAAATATTTAGATTTCGGTATTAAAATAACCCAGAGGTTGATATGACGCTAAACAAAATCAACCAAACCAAACCAATCAAAATATTTAGATTTCGGCATTAAATAACCCATAGAGGTTGATATGCCGCCAAACAAAATCAACCAAACCAAACCAATCAAAATATTTAGATTTCGGCATTAAATAACCCATAGAGGTTGATATGCCGCTAAACAAAATCAACCAAACCAAACCAATCAAAATATTTAGATTTCGGCATTAAATAACCCATAGAGATTGATATGCCGCTAAACAAAATCAACCAAATCAAACCAATCAAAATATTTAGATTTCGGCATTAAATAACCCATAGATGTTGATATGCCGCTAAACAAAAATCAACCAAATCAAACCAATCAAAATATTTAGATTTCGGCATTAAATAACCCATAGAGGTTGATATGCCGCTAAACAAAATCAACCAAACCAAACCAATCAAAATATTTAGATTTCGGCATTAAATAACCCATAGAGGTTGATATGCCTAAACAAAATTAACGAAACCAATCAAAATATTTAGATTTCGGCATTAAATAACCCATAGAGGTTGATATGCCGCTAAACAAAAAATCAACCAAATCAAACCAATCAAAATATTTAGATTTCGGCATTAAATAACCCATAGAGGTTGATATGCCAAACAAAATCAACCAAATCAAACCAATCAAAATATTTAGATTTCGGTATTAAATAACCCATAGAGGTTGATATGCCGCCAAACAAAATCAACCAAACCAAACCAATCAAAATATTTAGATTTCGGCATTAAATAACCCATAGAGGTTGATATGCCGCTAAACAAAATCAACCAAACCAAACCAATCAAAATATTTAGATTTCGGCATTAAATAACCCATAGAGGTTGATATGCCGCTAAACAAAATCAACCAAACCAAACCAATCAAAATATCTAGATTTCCCGCATTAAATAACCCATAGAGGTTGATATGCCGCTAAACAAAATCAACCAAATCAAACCAATCAAAATATTTAGATTTCGGCATTAAATAACCCATAGATGTTGATATGCCGCTAAACAAAATCAACCAAATCAAACCAATCAAAATATTTAGATTTCGGCATTAAATAACCCATAGAGGTTGATATGCCGCTAAACAAAATCAACCAAACCAAACCAATCAAAATATTTAGATTTCGGCATTAAATAACCCATAGAGGTTGATATGCCCTAAACAAAATTAACCAAACCAATCAAAATATTTAGATTTAGGCATTAAATAACCCATAGAGGTTGATATGCCGCTAAACAAAATTAACCAAACCAATCAAAATATTTAGATTTCGGCATTAAATAACCCATAGAGGTTGATATGCCGCTAAACAAAATCAACCAAATCAAACCAATCAAAATATTTAGATTTCGGCATTAAATAACCCATAGAGGTTGATATGCCGCTAAACAAAATCACCCAAACCAAACCAATCAAAATATTTAGATTTCGGCATTAAATAACCCATAGAGGTTGATATGCCGCCAAACAAAATCAACCAAACCAAACCAATCAAAATATTTAGATTTCGGCATTAAATAACCCATAGAGGTTGATATGCCGCTAAACAAAATCAACCAAACCAAACCAATCAAAATATTTAGATTTCGGCATTAAATAACCCATAGAGGTTGATATGCCGCTAAACAAAATCAACCAAACCAAACCAATCAAAATATTTAGATTTCGGCATTAAATAACCCATAGAGGTTGATATGCCGCTAAACAAAATCAACCAAAGCAAACCAATCAAAATATTTAGATTTCGGCATTAAATATCCCATAGAGGTTGATATGCCGCTAAACAAAATCAACCAAACCAAACCAATCAAAATATTTAGATTTCGGCATTAAATAACCCATAGAGGTTGATATGCCGCTAAACAAAAAATCAACCAAACCAAACCAATCAAAATATTTAGATTTCGGCATTAAATAACCCATAGAGGTTGATATGCCCTAAACAAAATTAACGAAACCAATCAAAATATTTAGATTTCGGCATTAAATAACCCATAGAGGTTGATATGCCGCTAAACAAAATCAACCAAATCAAACCAATCAAAAATATTTAGATTTCGGCATTAAATAACCCATAGAGGTTGATATGCCGCTAAAAAAAATCAACCAAACCAAACCAATCAAAATATTTAGATTTCGCTATTAACTAACCCATAGAGGTTGATATGCCGCTAAAAAAAATCAACCAAACCAAACCAGTCAAAATATTTAGATTTCGGCATTAAATAACCCATAGAGGTTGATATGCCGCTAAACAAAATCAACCAAACCAAACCAATCAAAATATTTAGATTTCGGCATTAAATAACCCACAGAGGTTGATATGCCGCCAAACAAAATCAACCAAACCAAAGCAATCAAAATATCTAGATTTCCCGCATTAAATAACCCATAGAGGTTGATATGCCGCTAAACAAAATCAACCAAACCAAACCAATCAAAATATTTAGATTTCGGTATTAAATAACCCATAGAGGTTGATATGCCGCCAAACAAAATCAACCAAACCAAACCAATCAAAATATTTAGATTTCGGCATTAAATAACCCATAGAGGTTGATATGCCGCTAAACAAAATCAACCAAACCAAACCAATCAAAATATTTAGATTTCGGCATTAAATAACCCATAGAGGTTGATATGCCGCTAAACAAAATCAACCAAACCAAAGCAATCAAAATATCTAGATTTCCCGCATTAAATAACCCATAGAGGTTGATATGCCGCTAAACAAAATCAACCAAACCAAACCAATCAAAATATTTAGATTTCGGTATTAAATAACCCATAGAGGTTGATATGCCGCTAAACAAAATCAACCAAACCAAACCAATCAAAATATTTAGATTTCGGCATTAAATAACCCATAGAGGTTGATATGCCGCTAAACAAAATCAACCAAACCAAACCAATCAAAATATTTAGATTTCGGCATTAAATAACCCATAGAGGTTGATATGCCGCTAAACAAAATCAACCAAATCAAACCAATCAAAATATTTAGATTTCGGCATTAAATAACCCATAGAGGTTGATATGCCGCTAAACAAAAAATCAACTAAACCAAACCAATCAAAATATTTAGATTTCGGTATTAAATAACCCATAGAGGTTGATATGCCGCTAAACAAAATCAACCAAACCAAACCAATCAAAATATTTAGATTTCGGCATTAAATAACCCATAGAGGTTGATATGCCGCTAAACAAAATCAACCAAACCAAACCAATCAAAATATTTAGATTTCGGCATTAAATAACCCATAGAGGTTGATATGCCGCTAAACAAAATCAACCAAACCAAACCAATCAAAATATTTAGATTTCGGCATTAAATAACCCATAGAGGTTGATATGCCGCTAAACAAAATCAACCAAATCAAACCAATCAAAATATTTAGATTTCGGCATTAAATAACCCATAGAGGTTGATATGCCGCTAAACAAAATCAACCAAACCAAACCAATCAAAATATTTAGATTTCGGTATTAAATAACCCATAGAGGTTGATATGCCGCTAAACAAAATCAACCAAACCAAACCAATCAAAATATTTAGATTTCGGCATTAAATAACCCATAGAGGTTGATATGCCGCTAAACAAAATCAACCAAATCAAACCAATCAAAATATTTAGATTTCGGCATTAAATAACCCATAGATGTTGATATGCCGCTAAAGAAAATCAACCAAATCAAACCAATCAAAATATTTAGATTTCGGCATTAAATAACCCATAGAGGTTGATATGCCCTAAACAAAATTAACCAAACCAATCAAAATATTTAGATTTCGGCATTAAATAACCCATAGAGGTTGATATGCCGCTAAACAAAATCAACCAAATCAAACCAATCAAAATATTTAGATTTCGGCATTAAATAACCCATAGAGGTTGATATGCCGCTAAACAAAATCAACCAAACCAAACCAATCAAAATATTTAGATTTCGGCATTAAATAACCCATAGAGGTTGATATGCCGCTAAACAAAATCAACCAAACCAAACCAATCAAAATATTTAGATTTCGGCATTAAATAACCCATAGAGGTTGATATGCCGCTAAACAAAATCAACCAAACCAAACCAATCAAAATATTTAGATTTCGGCATTAAATAACCCATAGAGGTTGATATGCCGCTAAACAAAATCAACCAAACCAAACCAATCAAAATATTTAGATTTCGGTATTAAATAACCCATAGAGGTTGATATGCCGCTAAACAAAATCAACCAAACCAAACCAATCAAAATATTTAGATTTCGGCATTAAATAACCCATAGAGGTTGATATGCCGCTAAACAAAATCAACCAAACCAATCAAAATATTTAGATTTCGGTATTAAATAACCCATAGAGTTTGATATGCCCTAAACAAAATTAACCAAACCAATCAAAATATTTAGATTTCGGTATTAAATAACCCATAGAGGTTGATATGCCGCTAAACAAAATCAACCAAACCAATCAAAATATTTAGATTTCGGCATTAAATAACCCATAGAGGTTGATATGCCCTAAACAAAATTAACCAAACCAATCAAAATATTTAGATTTCGGTATTAAATAACCCATAGAGGTTGATATGACGCTAAACAAAATCAACCAAACCAAACCAATCAAAATATTTAGATTTCGGCATTAAATAACCCATAGAGGTTGATATGCCGCTAAACAAAATCAACCAAACCAAACCAATCAAAATATTTAGATTTCGGCATTAAATAACCCATAGAGGTTGATATGCCGCTAAACAAAATCAACCAAACCAAACCAATCAAAATATTTAGATTTCGGCATTAAATAACCCATAGAGGTTGATATGCCGCTAAACAAAATCAACCAAATCAAACCAATCAAAATATTTAGATTTCGGCATTAAATAACCCATAGATGTTGATATGCCGCTAAACAAAATCAACCAAATCAAACCAATCAAAATATTTAGATTTCGGTATTAAATAACCCATAGAGGTTGATATGCCGCTATACAAAATCAACCAAACCAAACCAATCAAAATATTTAGATTTCGGCATTAAATAACCCATAGAGGTTGATATGCCCTAAACAAAATTAACCAAACCAATCAAAATATTTAGATTTCGGCATTAAATAACCCATAGAGGTTGATATGCCGCTAAACAAAATCAACCAAATCAAACCAATCAAAATATTTAGATTTCGGCATTAAATAACCCATAGAGGTTGATATGCCGCTAAACAAAATCAACCAAATCAAACCAATCAAAATATTTAGATTTCGGTATTAAATAACCCATAGAGGTTGATATGCCGCTAAACAAAATCAACCAAACCAAACCAATCAAAATATTTAGATTTCGGCATTAAATAACCCATAGAGGTTGATATGCCGCTAAACAAAATCAACCAAACCAAACCAATCAAAATATTTAGATTTCGGCATTAAATAACCCATAGAGGTTGATATGCCGCTAAACAAAATCAACCAAACCAAACCAATCAAATTATCTAGATTTCCCGCATTAAATAACCCATAGAGGTTGATATGCCGCTAAACAAAATCAACCAAATCAAACCAATCAAAATATTTAGATTTCGGCATTAAATAACCCATAGAGGTTGATATGCCGCTAAACAAAATCAACCAAACCAAACCAATCAAAATATTTAGATTTCGGCATTAAATAACCCATAGAGGTTGATATGCCCTAAACAAAATTAACCAAACCAATCAAAATATTTAGATTTCGGCATTAAATAACCCATAGAGGTTGATATGCCGCTAAACAGAATCAACCAAATCAAACCAATCAAAATATTTAGATTTCGGCATTAAATAACCCATAGAGGTTGATATGCCGCTAAACAAAATCAACCAAACCAAACCAATCAAAATATTTAGATTTCGGCATTAAATATCCCATAGAGGTTGATATGCCGCTAAACAAAATCAACCAAACCAAACCAATCAAAATATTTAGATTTCGGCATTAAATAACCCATAGAGGTTGATATGCCCTAAACAAAATTAACGAAACCAATCAAAATATTTAGATTTCGGCATTAAATAACCCATAGAGGTTGATATGCCGCTAAACAAAATCAACCAAATCAAACCAATCAAAATATTTAGATTTTGGCTTTAAATAACCCATAGAGGTTGATATGCCGCTAAACAAAATCAACCAAACCAAACCAATCAAAATATTTAGATTTCGGTATTAAATAACCCATAGAGGTTGATATGCCGCTAAACAAAATCAACCAAACCAAACCAATCAAAATATTTAGATTTCGGCATTAAATAACCCATAGAGGTTGATATGCAGCTAAACAAAATCAACCAAACCAAACCAATCAAAATATTTAGATTTCGGCATTAAATAACCCATAGAGGTTGATATGCCGCTAAACAAAATCAACCAAACCAAACCAATCAAAATATTTAGATTTCGGCATTAAATAACCCATAGAGGTTGATATGCCCTAAACAAAATTAACCAAACCAATCAAAATATTTAGATTTCGGCATTAAATAACCCATAGATGTTGATATGCCGCTAAACAAAATCAACCAAATCAAACCAATCAAAATATTTAGATTTCGGCATTAAATAACCCATAGAGGTTGATATGCCGCTAAACAAAATCAACCAAACCAAACCAATCAAAATATTTAGATTTCGGCATTAAATAACCCATAGAGGTTGATATGCCGCTAAACAAAATCAACCAAACCAAACCAATCAAAATATTTAGATTTCGGTATTAAATAACCCATAGAGTTTGATATGCCCTAAACAAAATTAACTAAACCAATCAAAATATTTAGATTTCGGTATTAAATAACCCATAGAGGTTGATATGCCGCTAAACAAAAATCAACCAAACCAATCAAAATATTTAGATTTCGGCATTAAATAACCCATAGAGGTTGATATGCCCTAAACAAAATTAACCAAACCAATCAAAATATTTAGATTTCGGTATTAAATAACCCATAGAGGTTGATATGACGCTAAACAAAATCAACCAAACCAAACCAATCAAAATATTTAGATTTCGGCATTAAATAACCCATAGAGGTTGATATGCCGCTAAACAAAATCAACCAAACCAAACCAATCAAAAATATTTAGATTTCGGCATTAAATAACCCATAGAGGTTGATATGCCGCTAAACAAAATCAACCAAACCAAACCAATCAAAATATTTAGATTTCGGCATTAAATAACCCATAGAGGTTGATATGCCGCTAAACAAAATCAACCAAATCAAACCAATCAAAATATTTAGATTTCGGCATTAAATAACCCATAGATGTTGATATGCCGCTAAACAAAATCAACCAAATCAAACCAATCAAAATATTTAGATTTCGGCATTAAATAACCCATAGAGGTTGATATGCCGCTAAACAAAATCAACCAAACCAAACCAATCAAAATATTTAGATTTCGGCATTAAATAACCCATAGAGGTTGATATGCCCTAAACAAAATTAACCAAACCAATCAAAATATTTAGATTTCGGCATTAAATAACCCATAGAGGTTGATATGCCGCTAAACAAAAATCAACCAAATCAAACCAATCAAAATATTTAGATTTCGGCATTAAATAACCCATAGAGGTTGATATGCCGCTAAACAAAATCAACCAAATCAAACCAATCAAAATATTTAGATTTCGGTATTAAATAACCCATAGAGGTTGATATGCCGCTAAACAAAATCAACCAAACCAAACCAATCAAAATATTTAGATTTCGGCATTAAATAACCCATAGAGGTTGATATGCCGCTAAACAAAATCAACCAAACCAAACCAATCAAAATATTTAGATTTCGGCATTAAATAACCCATAGAGGTTGATATGCCGCTAAACAAAATCAACCAAACCAAACCAATCAAAATATCTAGATTTCCCGCATTAAATAACCCATAGAGGTTGATATGCCGCTAAACAAAATCAACCAAATCAAACCAATCAAAATATTTAGATTTCGGCATTAAATAACCCATAGATGTTGATATGCCGCTAAACAAAATCAACCAAATCAAACCAATCAAAATATTTAGATTTCGGCATTAAATAACCCATAGAGGTTGATATGCCGCTAAACAAAATCAACCAAACCAAACCAATCAAAATATTTAGATTTCGGCATTAAATAACCCATAGAGGTTGATATGCCCAAACAAAATTAACCAAACCAATCAAAATATTTAGATTTCGGCATTAAATAACCCATAGAGGTTGATATGCCGCTAAACAGAATCAACCAAATCAAACCAATCAAAATATTTAGATTTCGGCATTAAAATAACCCATAGAGGTTGATATGCCGCTAAACAAAATCAACCAAACCAAACCAATCAAAATATTTAGATTTCGGCATTAAATAACCCATAGAGGTTGATATGCCGCTAAACAAAATCAACCAAACCAAACCAATCAAAATATTTAGATTTCGGCATTAAATAACCCATAGATGTTGATATGCCGCTAAACAAAATCAACCAAACCAAACCAATCAAAATATTTAGATTTCGGCATTAAATAACCCATAGAGGTTGATATGCCGCTAAACAAAATCAACCAAACCAAACCAATCAAAATATTTAGATTTCGGCATTAAATAACCCATAGATGTTGATATGCCGCTAAACAAAATCAACCAAACCAAACCAATCAAAATATTTAGATTTCGGCATTAAATAACCCATAGAGGTTGATATGCCGCTAAACAAAATCAACCAAACCAAACCAATCAAAATATTTAGATTTCGGCATTAAATAACCCATAGAGGTTGATATGCCGCTAAACAAAATCAACCAAATCAAACCAATCAAAATATTTAGATTTCGGCATTAAATAACCCATAGAGGTTGATATGCCGCTAAACAAAATCAACCAAACCAAACCAATCAAAATATTTAGATTTCGGCATTAAATAACCCATAGAGGTTGATATGCCGCTAATCAAAATCAACCAAACCAAACCAATCAAAATCAACCAAACCAAACCAATCAAAATATTTAGTTTCGACATTAAATAACCCATAGAAGTGTTGATATACCGCTAAGCAAAAACAATCTTGAACTAGCATCCTATAACACGGGATGCAATCTTTAATGGACACCGACTTAGCCATTTCGGTCACAGAATCGTTGTGGTGATTAAGCCAGGTCTAATATAAATCTGTCCTCATTCTCCCATCCTATCCACCCAATTCTTCAAGCCATTAAGCTGTGTCTCACTCTCATGTCCGTAATAAATAACACCTCTACGCAAAATCATTCTCTTGTCGTAGATTTTACAATCTCAGGAGCTTTCAATAAAAGCCGTTAAAGGCAAGTCTATTGTTATTTTGGGACTCTGTTCCGTGGGGGCAATGAGACAATTAAGGATATATATGGATAAAAAGTGTCTTTTTCAGTTTTATTTTGGCCAATGACAGCGACTATGGTGAATTGAAGACAAGGAGAGATTTTCCCAACCCTAACACGTCGGCTTTGTCGTTAGCGGAATGAGGGAGAGACGACATGGTGAATAGGACAAGTAATATAGGAGGAACATGTTTGTGGCTTTTTGAATTTCCGGCAAACGAATAAAAGGAAAGAAGAACGATGGAAAAGATATTCAGGGATATCAATTGAGAATGAGGGGATAAGGAGACTAAAAAGAGAAAAACCAAAATAAAACTGATATAAAAAGAGAAAGAAGAAGAGAAAAGAAAAGGATAAAATGAGAAACGAAAGAAAGAAAGGGCAAAAGAAAAAGAAAGCAAAGTTAAAAGAAAAACAAAAAGGAAAGAAAAAGGGGGAAAAATCAAAAGGTTAAATAGAAAGACGACACAAGGAAAGAAAAGGTGTGCTAGAAAGAGCAAAAAAAAAAACGGAAACAAAGAAAAAGAATGCGAAAGAAAGAAAAACGAATACAAGAAAAAGAAAGGAAAGACAAAGGAAGGAAAGTAAAAATAAAAAAGGAAGAAAAGCAAAGAAGGAACCGAAAGAAAAAAAAAGAAGCGGAAACAAAAACAAAAAGAAAGAAAAAAAGGGGGAATAAAATTAGATAGAAAGGTAATAGAAGGAAAGAAAAAGAGAATTAGGAAGAAAGAAAAAGTGAAAAAGAAAGAAACAAAGAACGAATATAAGAAAAAGAAAAAAAGGAAGTTGTAAGTAAAAAAAAAAGTTTGTAGTAAAAAAACGATTATGAAAAAAAGCGGTAAAAGTTAAAATGAAGCGAAAACGAAAGAAAAGAAAAAAGAAGGAAGGAAGAAAGAATGTAAAGCGAAAATTGAGAAAATGCAAAAAAATAAACAAAATATATAGATTTATAAAGAAAGGAAGAAAAAAGAAAAAGAAAAAAGAAAAAGGAAAGAAAAAGAAGAAAAGGAAGAAAAAAGAATAAGTAACAGGAAAAAAGAAGAAAAAAGGAAGAAAAAAGGAAGAAAAAAGAAAACGAAAACAGGAAGAAAAAAGAAAAAGAAAAAAGGAAAAAAGAAAGAAAAAGGGAAAAAGAAAGAAAAAAAAAGAAGAAAAAACCCGGATAAATAATTCTACAAAAAGTAGCAATGAAAAAAAAAAAGGAAAGAAAAGACGTTAAATAAAAGAAAAAATGAACAGGGGAAAAAAGAAGGAAACGAAAACAGGAAGAAAAAAGAAAAAGGGAAAAAGAAAGAAAGAAAAAAGAAAAACCCGGATAAACAATTCTACAAAAAGTAGCAATAAAAAGAAATGAAAAACAAAAACAAAAAAAGGAAAGAAAAAAACGTTAAATAAAAGAAAAAAAAAGTATAGGGAAAAAAAAAACGTTGAATAAAAACCAAGAAAAAGGAGGTAAATAAATAAAATAAAATAAAAATAGCGTTCGCGGGTGTAAAAGAAAAGAAAAGAAAATACGCAAAATCAGAAAGATTAACTGTAGTTAATAGAAATAAAATACAATAGATAATTAACTTGAAAAATAAGGAAAAAAAAAAGCAATAATTTATGAAATGGGGGGATAAAAAAAGAGAAACGGGGAAGAAGGAAAATGTGAGAGAAAAACGAAATAAAACAAAGCTTAAAATGAAGGCAGTTGGATTAAGAGAGATGGGGATAAAAATAAAAGATAAAGACAATATAGAGAGATACAGAAAGATAAATCTTCTATGATAAAGAAAAGAAAGGCAGAAGTTAGAATGAGGGGAAAAATAGATGAGAGAAAAACAGTTAAAGATGGTGGAGGGAGAATAAAGGAGAGGAGAGAAGAAGAAATAAAGAGAGAGAAATAAGTAAAATGTAGGGAGTGAGTAAAAAGATTTTTTTTAAAATCTGGGTGGGTGATAGGAAGTAAATAAATAAATAAAAAAAGATTTGTAAATTTATCTGGAGTGGTAGGTCGTAGATCAGCCTTTCTTAACATAAAACTCTCGTAGATTGCGTTGACGACAGTTTTTGTTTGACGTTTGGGGAAATTCGTTACAATAGCCATCTTCAATGTAATTATAAGAACAGATAATTTGTCGTCTGCTTTGTTCAAAGTTGAAAGGTCAGAGTAACAATTTATATTAAAACTGAGATTTAATGTATTTTTGCTGTATATTATTATTATTATTATTATTATTATTATTATTATTAACAACAACAACAACTACTACTACTACTAATACTACTACTACTACTAGTTTTAACCCGTGAAAATGTTACGGTTGGTTCTGTGTCGCGCCAGAAAGTTTTCATCGCCCGAGTCCATCCTTCAAATTTTTAAATCAACCATTCGTCCTTGCATGGAATATTGCTGTCATATATGGTCTGTAGCCCCCGCTGTCCGTCTTAGGGTCCTCGATAAAATTTCCAGAAACGGGTATGCAATTTGGTTGGCCCTAATCTGGCATCTCGCTTACAGTCGCTCTCTCACGGATGTGCCATCGCCTCCCTCTGTCTTTTCTATAAATACTTTCACGGTAACTGCTCCCACGAACTATTTTCGCTATTTCCCAAACTGCGTGAATTTAAACGTGCCACTAGGTCGGCATCTCAGTCCCACCCTTTCACTGTCGAAACGATTAAATGTAGCCGTCTCTTCTACTCCAATAGCTTCATGTCTCACACTTCCCGTCTGTGTAACTCCCTTCCTTTTACTTGCTTCCCTGATAGTTATAATCTCCAGCTATTCGAATGCAATGTCAATCGACATCTCCAGATGCCTTGATCTATTCCCTGTCCTTCTCTTCATCCTTTCCTCTTTCACCCCTCATTACTCTTGCTCCCACTTTCTGTAACCCCTCGTATTCTAATGGAAATCCCGCCTTGCTTGGGGTGAAAAGTTAAAAAAAAAAATAATAATAATATTCTGATGAATCTTAATTCTAAAGTTATTGATTGTGTAAGCTCAGGGCGAGTTCTACGACAATAAAATATCTGTAGAAATCCCTCTATCGCATCGTTAAATAATTGAGCTTAACAACTTTAAATAATATTGCAATAATAATCATCAATACGAATGCTGGTCGTTATTTTAAAAAGTGGGTACAAATGAAAAGATTTGACATTGACAATATTTTCCATTTCACTCTTAAACACTTCTATATTCATTTCTTTATTCCCTTCTTTCTCTTTTCTTTCATTTTCTCACTGAAACCAAGTAGTGCCTTTTCCTTTCTTTCCACGCGATCAAAACGGAATAGTCCATTATTTATTAGGTATAATTCAGGAGACGTTAAACCCGCATTTCTTTCTTTCTTTCTTTCTTTCTTTCTTTCTTTCTTTCTCTCGCAGATATAAAGTAGCACCTTTTTCCCTCTTGCCACGCGATGAAAATGGAATAGTCCATTATTTATGAGGTATTGGCAGAAGACGTTAAACGCTTCAAACTTTAACGGTCGTGCGAACTAATGAATAATAATAATAATAATAATAATAATAATAATAATAATAATAATAATAATAATAAACCAGAACAGACATGGGCGGGAATCATAAGAAGATGTTAAATGTGCACTGAAAAAAAGCACACAACTAAATCTCCAGGAATAGATAAAATTCCTAACTTCTGGCTATATTATTTAAATACAGCACATAAAAACTCGCCAAAGAACTTCAAGAAATGGTTATAACTAAAATTCCTGCATGGATGACCAAAGGAGTTACCTTTCTTCTACCCAAAAATAGTGACACAAATATTCCGAAAACTATAGACCAATTACATGTCTTCCAACAACATACAAACTGTTAACATCTATTTTAACAAAACAGACATATTTCTTCTTGGAAAGAAATGACATACTACCACTTGAACAAAAAGGGTGCAAACAGGGCTGCTACGGATGTAAAGACCAATTACTTATTAATAGGATGATCCTGAAAAACTGCTTCCGTGGAAAAAAAAAAAAAAATCTTAGTATTGCCTGGATAGATTATCGGCATTCGATAGTGTACCACATTCCTGGATCTTAAAGTCTTTAAAATGTACAAGGTATCACCCGTTAAAAAATCAAACAATGTATGTCGATATGGAAAACTACACTTTACCTCAATCATAAAAAATGGAACCTATAAGTCTGGCGAAATAAAACATCAATAGAGGAATATTTCAAGGTGACTTTTTGTCTCCTTTTATTATTTTGCATATCACTTATAGCATTAACCAGCCAACTTAACAAGACAGAATGCGGTTACAAAATAGCTCAAAAGAAAATAAACCATCTATTTTACATGGATGACTTAAAATTGTATGCTAGGAATGACAATGAGCTGGAAGGTCTTCTGCAAACTGTAAAATGCTTCAGTGAAGACATTGAATGAAATTCAATTTGGATAAATGTGCTAAAGCTACATTTTACGAGGATCGCTTTACAACAAACTTCCTCTATTAGTTTTAGACCCTGCTGTAACAATAAAAGATTTAGAACAAGGAGAAGCTTATAAGTACCTAGGTGTAAATGAGAGACTGAAGGAATTCACCATAAGAAAATGAAAGAAATAGTGCGTAAAGAGTACTATAGAAGGGTACGACTGGTATTAAAAACTGAATTGAATTCTCAGAACAGAATTATGGCCATTAATAACCTTTTTGCCATCCCAGTGGTCCAATATAGTTTCAACATCTTGAACTGGACTCTAAATGACATCAGACAAATGGATTCTAAAAACAAGAAAGTTTTTCTAAGTATAAGATGCATCATCCAAAGGCTGATGTAGACCGTCTATACATACCCCTGTCTGAAGGTGGAAGAGGTCTTATTCAGCTAGAATTGTCATACAAGACAACAACTATTGGCTTACTAACTTACATGGAAACAACAAATGACTGGATGATAAAATTAGTGAAACAACATGAAAACAGAAAGAAAAAATATTCAATAATAAAAGAAGGCAGTAAATACAAACAACATTTACATTTAGTAGATTCTGTAGTAAATCAAAAACAGAAGCCAAGAACCAACTATTGCAGCAAAAGATATGAAAAAGAAAGCCAAGGATAAAGCCCTTGAACAGATGAAACAACGCTGGCAAGACAAACCTCTGCATGGCCAATATCCAGAACGTGCAAATAAACCCAATGTTGATAAAGTTAATACTCATCGATGGTTACGAGCATCTGGATTAAAGTCTGAAACTGAAGGCTTTATTCTTGCAGCGCAAGACCAGAGTCTTTTCACTAGGAATTTTCAGGCAAATATCATACATAATAATGTGGATCCAAAATGCAGGTTCTGTGACAAATACCAAGAAACAATAGACCATCTAATCTCAGGATGTTCTATACTTTGCCCCAAATGAATATAAAAATCGTCACGATAGAGTGGGGGCAATACTTACACTGGACAATGTGCAAACACTTTGGAAAATGTGTAAGCAAACACTGGTATGAACATCGGCCAGCGCCGGTTACAGAAATAGAAGATGTCACCATTCTATGGGATTATACCATCCACACAGACAGAAAAATTGAAGCAAATAGGCCGGACATTATTGTCAAAAACCAGAAAGAAAAAAACTTGCCTACTAATTGATATGTTTGTCCAGCGGATTGTAACATAGCAACCAAGGAATTTGAAAAACTATCAAAATACAAAGACCTGGAAATTGAAATAGAAAAAATGTGAAATTGAAAACAAGAATAATACCAGTGGTAATAGGTGCACTTGGAATTATAAAAAATGGAACAAAACAACACATTGAAAGAATCCTGAAACCCCAGCTTAAGAGACATACAGAAAATTGTCTTATTAAGTACAGCACACACACTAAGGAGAACTTTGTCTATGTAACGCTAGCAAAATCGGAGATAAAAAAAAAAAAAAAAAAAAAAAAAACATGAAATGTGGCCATAACAACACACCACGACCTGCCTTTAGGTCTTTCCGCAGACTTGGTAGGTAGTGTGTCCATAGCAGAAATCGAATGATGATGATAATAATAATAATAATAATAATAATAACATAATAATAATAATAATAATATTAATAATAATAATATTAATATTAATAATATTAATAATAATAATAATAATAATATTAATAATAATATTAATAATTATTATTATTATTATTATTTATTACTACTACTACTACTACTATTATTATTATTATTATTATTTTTATTTTCTTTGATTTCTGGCGTTTACACATTTCTTTCCGGGTCCCGCCCAGGGACCTAAGGTTTGAAATGGCATCATGACACTTTCCACTAAAAAAAAAAAAAAAAAATTACATAGATAAAGCCTTCGTAAAGCCACTGTACACTGAAAACAATTTTTGTATTTCTCCAAATGGACTTCAGGAATCCCTTCAATTATCCTAGGAATCTTTTCCAACCAACCTAGGGCTCCAACTACAACAGGGATTGTTGATGTTCCCTATGACATTTTGAGATTTCAAGGTCCTTGTACTTTGGCAGCATTTTGAATATTTTCAAAGATACATTGCAGTCAGCAGGGACTGCCATATCAATAAGGAGGCACATTTTTTTTGTTTGTGGTCTTTAATAACAATGTCTGGAGCAGTTGGCTTTGATTGTTCTGTCATGTGTATTATGTAGTCCCATAGAATTGTAACAGGTCCTATCTCCGTAACCGGGTCTGGGTGGTGTTCATTTTCTTTTTAGTTTTCTTCCCGTATTTGTTTTTTCCTTGCAGATTTGGCCCAGTCATGCCGGGTTTTATACTCAAGGGGTGCCAATATCGTGCAAACTGATACAAGTCGATCAATCGTTTCTGGATATTTATCACAGAATCTGCATTTTGACCATTATTTTAGTATAATAATAATTTTGTTAACAAGCATTCGTCCTTTTTTCCTTCAGTTTTAGTTTTTTTTTTACACTACGTAGTCACTGATGGGTACGGGTTTTGTCTTCCTCAAATTTTGGTATACGAGATTACATGAAGCGGTTTATCTTGCCATCGCTTCTGTATCTGGCCGGTTGCATTTAGATGAGTTTTTTTTAAGTATTTTCCGAACAGCCGGTGTATTGTGTTTCATTTTCATGCGCCCATTTGAACTCCATAGAATAGAAGTAAAAGCACATTACACCGGCTGAAGCTGCAAAATACTTAAAAAAGAAATTATTATTATTCATTCACGACCGTTAAAGTTTGAAGCGTTTAACGTCTACTGCCAATACCTCATAAATAATGGTCTATTCCGTTTTCATAATTATTATTATTATTATTATTATTATTATTATTAATAATAATAATAATAATAATAATAATAAAAGCTAAAACTGAAGGATTTATTCTTGCTGCACAAGGCCGATGCTTGCTAACTAGAAATTACCAAGCACACCCACTGAAAAATTTTGTTAGTCCAAAATGCCGATTCTATGATAAATATCCAGAAACAATTCATCATCTTGTATCAGGTTGCACGGTATTGGCACCCACTGAATATAAAATCCGGCATTACAGAGTGGGACAATAACTGCTGGGGAAAATCGGAAACTTTTACGGAAAGGAAACTGCAAGAAATTGCTATCTTATTCATAGCAATATCTCTTGTTTTAACCCAGAGTATTTTTCCATTTCATTTGTGATTTCGTTTTTTAGGTCTTGGAGATTGAGAGCTGAGTTTTTAGAGCTCTCAGGAAATAAAAATTATTACCTATGGGATTTTAAGTGTTTGATATTCTTTAATTAATAATAATTTTGGTCTGTTTTTTTTTTTTTTTTTTTTTACATAGAGCTCTCCTTGGATCTATATCTTCCTGGAAATTACATACGGATTATCATATTTCATCATTACTATTTATATAGATGAGGATAAAATTAATTAATATATATATATATATATATATATATATATATATATATATATATATATATATATATATATATATATATATTAAGGCTAGTCTCATTGAATAATTTTGACAAGTTTTGTCTACTTATATTCAATATGATCCTCTCACAGACAAGATTCTTAGTATCCTTATTAAAGGAAGAGAAAAATACCATATTGATACATATTCATTTATTCCGAGTACTTTCGGCATGAGCAGAATGTCATCATCACAGTGTTGTTTTTTCTAAGACAAAAATTGTTGTGTTCCTCATTTTTCTAAGACCAATTCTTTGTGTTCATCTGAAAGTTAAATTGTTATCTGTGAAGTGAAAAACGCTAAGGTTATGCAATTATTTAATTATTAATTTCACTATGGAAATGCATTTCAAATGAATTTTACCATGCGAATGCATTTCAAATTAATTTTACCAAGGGAATGCATTTCAAATTAATTTCACTATGGAAATGCATTTCAAATGAATTTTACCATGTGAATGCATTTCAAATTAATTTCACTATGGAAATGCATTTCAAATGGATTTTACCAAGGGAATGCATTTCAAATTAATTTTACCAAGGGAATGCATTTCAAATTAATTTCACTATGGAAATGCATTTCAAATGGATTTTACCAAGGGAATGCATTTCAAATTAATTTTACCAAGGAAATGCATTTCAAATTAATTTTACCAAGGGAATGCATTTCAAATTAATTTCACTATGGAAATGCATTTCAAATGGATTTTACCAAGGGAATGCATTTCAAATTAATTTTACCAAGGAAATGCATTTCAAATTAATTTTACCAAGGGAATGCATTTCAAATTAATTTCATTATGGAAATGGATTTTACCATCAGAATGCGTTTAAAATTGATTTCACTATAGAAATGCATTTCAAATGAATTTAACATGGGAATGCATTTGAAATTAATTTCATTATGGAAATGGATTTCAAATGGATTTTACCATGAGAATGCATTTCAAATGAATTTTACCAGGGGCATGCATTTCATATTGATTTCACTATGGTAATGTATTTCAAATGAATTTTACCATGTGAATTCATTTCAAATAAATTTTACCATGGAATGTGATTAAAATTGATTTCACTATAGAAATGCATTTGAAATGAATTTTACCATGGAACTGCATTTCAAATGAATTTTGCTATAGAATGGCTATTCAACTTTTTTACATTTGAAATCTATACGAAATGATTTTAACATCAAAATGCATGTCATGTGATATTTACTATGTGAATATATTTCAGATATATATTTAGAAAATATGCAAGAAAAATATCCTGCCGGTGAACGCATACAATTTCTGAAATATTCAGACCGGTAGACGAAAATAAATAAGTATCAAACGGGGCGTCTACTTAAATACGAGTAGCAACGAAAAATAGCGTTTAAAGCCGAATTAATAAAAAAATCCATTCTGATCTGATATTTTCTTTGTTAACGTTTGGATACGAAATTGCGTGCAGATATGATAAACTTCGAGAATCTATGACAAGAGAAGTTTCACTTGAAGTCACAAAATTCACCTGACATATTACGTTTCGTCGTCAAGTTGGTTAAGTCGTACCGGGCTTAAAGGTTGCTCTCTCTGCCCTGAGGGACACAAGTTCATATATATATATATATATATATATATATATATATATAAATAAAGAACAGTAAGATATAAAATCCGGCATTCTTATAGAAATTTTTATTTTTACAAAATAGTGCTCAATGTAAATTTACAGAGCATTAATATTATAAATTAATTGATTTAAAATATGGTTTTTTTTCGCTACACAGTTCCAACTATGTTTCAAAAAATAGAAAGTAAAAACCCCGAATTTAATTAAATTCGGGGTTTTAGTTTATTTTATATATATATATATAAGCTTCTATTATATATATATATATAATTCCTTCGATACATAAGAGTTCTAATGTTTCAAAAACAAGAGCCAAAAAACTTAATATAATTATTGAAATTAAATTGAATTTAAGTATCAAACCCTGCTTCATCCTCAAGCGAAAATTTAGGAATAACCAATCTTGAAATTTACGCATCTTTATAAGCATGTTCATTCGCAAAATGAAATAGAAACGGCTGGAGCGACTAGTTTGATAAGGAACATAAGAGTTAATTTGTATCTACGTATCAGTCACCTTCGGAAAGAGGTCAAAAGAAAGAAAGAAGGCCGGGGTGTCCATTTCAAAGCGAATGATGGCATTCCATTATGCACATCGTCAAGTAAGTCACAGCGACAGATAGCTGTTGGCACCATAATACGTCGTTTATTTTATTTGTTTATTTATTTATCCTAAAGGGCTGTTTCGTACATAAACGCGTCTCACTGAACTACAATTTGTTTTTTTATGACTTCATAAAAGGTTTTTCTATCTTATGACTTGGTTAAGCTTTTAAACCTTTTATTAGACTATGAAATTTAATTATCTTTATGCTAATTATTTAATGCGAAAATTTGTTGATGTCGGCAAAAAACCGTTAACTCATCTCTATGCTTTAATAAATTTTCATTATTTAGAAACTTAATAATGTGTAGATTTTCATGTAGGCATAAAGGACATGGGTCATCCCAGGTTTTATAAGTTCTTGTTCTATTTATTATTTTCCATTTTACTTTTGGTGTTTTATTCATTTCTTTGAAATGCCAAAAATATTTGGATCGAGATGTCTGATTTCTATTTCTAATATTATTGAAGGAGCTTTTGTGTTGTCTCCATCTAATTTTAAATTCATTCTTCGTTGAACCAATGTATATCCTTTCAGTGTTAGGACTCTCAATGGATGAGATAATGCATTGGTATACCACAGATTTTGTGCGGCATTTATTTTCCAACGGGCAGTCTTCAGGGTTTCTACAATCATTTTCATTATTTTTGTCTAATTTTAGTTTAGGATTTTTATTAATACTGTTTTGGCATGCGTGTTTTTCCAGGATTTTATTATTATGTTTCTTTATGATTCTTTCTAGATTTTTAGTGCAACTGTAACTTAATTTTAAGGTGTTTTTCTTAAAGATCTTGCTAAGTCGGCTATTAGTAGGAAAGTGTTTTTCAATTAAAGCTAGGAACTTATGTTTTAGCTTAATACTAACCATTTGGTTGAACGGAGGGGTATACCAAATGATTTTCCTTTTCCTGTTTTTCTTCTGGTTAGTACTATGGTTTCTATAATTTATGTTAGCGTTTTTGTATCCGCTATTTTTTAGGGCTGTGTTATAAAAATTACTGTGTTGTTGGAATATTTCCTTATTAGCGGAGTTCATGCTGATTCTTTTCTCTATTGATGTGAGTATATACTTACTTATAGACAGAGGGTGGTTTGACTTAGGGTGTACATACAAGTGTTTAGCGTTAGGTTTTCTGTAAGTTAGGTTTATGTTGTTCATTAAGTCTAGAGTTACTTCGATGAAGTTTACCCTTTTTAATTTAGTATTGACTGTAGTTTTTAAATTTAGTTTTCTGAATTCACTATATATATCTTTCTAATTGTATCTATTTTAAAATTTGTGGAGCTCCTCACTACCATGAGCCCGTCATTCCTGTATAGCCCGATGTCCTTAATGTCTAATTCAACGTGCGCGGTTATATTGTATCGTATAAATAGACCGACAAGGTCAGAAGACTCTGCAGAGTCTAAAGATCTCATGGTGATGTCAAAATTGTCATTAGTGTTTTTAATCCATTGGTCCCCATTATGAATGAGGACAGATTTTTTTTTTTTTGCACTAAGGATTATGTTCATTTCTCCCTTAGTTAAGTCAGAATATACAGTAGCAAACTCCAGGGAAGTCATGAATAGATCTCTTGATATTGACTGGTAATAATCCACAATATCGAACTGTATTACGGTGCAATCAGGCTTATTGTTGATGTTGGTAAACCAATTGCTGACTTCTTTGGTATTAATCCAGAGTGTTAATCCAAGGCAGTTTTTGATTTGCCGAGTGATCCTTTCTAGGATTCTTTTGTTTATCTTTCGTATGTCGGGTCTGGTTGGGTTTATCATTCTAGTAGTGGGGTTTTGCTCAAAATCTTGTTTATGGTCCTTATATATATATATATATATATGTGTGTGTATATATATATATATATATAAAGAAAGAACAGTAGATATATAATCCGGTGTTCTTATAGATATTTTTATTTTTATAAAATAATGCTCAATGTAAATTTACAGAGCATTAATATTATAAATTAATTGATTTAAAATATGTTTTTTTTCGCTACAGAGTTCTGACCATGTTTAAAAAATGGAAGCTGAACGCTCCGAATTTAATTTTGTAATTAAATTAAAGACATTAGTTCCACTTCATAGTCAAGCGAATTTTTTTTCGCTTGATTATATATATATATCTTCAAGAACACACCGTTTACCGTGTCTCGCTGGACATTTCACTCATCGCCCAACACCGTGGAGAATTAATGAAAGTCATTTTCGATCACTCTATTTTTTCGTTCTCTGAGGAAGCAATTTCGCGTCTCAGGGCCGTGGACTTTTGTGCAGCAAATCAGTGTGTATGCAGGGGCGTGAAGCGAGTGGGTGGCTTATTGAGTGTATATGGGTAAGAGAAAGAGACATAGAAAAGCGAGAGAGGGGGACACAGAGAGAAGAAGAAGAAGAAGAAGAAGAAGAAGAAGAAGAAGAAGAAGAAAACGTTTACATTTATTTTGTACATAGTACTCTCAAGTGTCAACAATCTCTGCTTCTCTCTCTCTCTCTCTCTTTTTTTTTTCCCTGTGTTCTGTTTTTGTTTCTCTTTCCCCACCCTCTCCCCTCTTCCCGCCCGCATTCCTCTAACCGAACCACCCACGCCTTGAATTACCACTTACATTGAAATAATAAACACTATTATTGGCTACAACATTCTTGTTATTTTCATAAATGCGTCCTGGGCATTGCGATGTTTCTCTAACAATTATTTTTATATATTTTTATACTTTTTTGTTACACTAGAATTTATTGTTCTTTTCACGCTTTCATATTCTGTTTCTTTATGTAGTTGTTTTCTTTCTCTATTTAATTGGTCTTTATATATATATATATATATATATATATATATATATATATATATATATAATATTATAATAATATTTTAAGCTCTACTTCTGTATGGAGCACAGTCTTCTTAAAAATAAAAACAAAAATACTAAGGAACCCCGGATTATGCACCCAACGTGTTCTTTTCTATTTTCTGCATACCTGCGCACTTATACTTATATATATATATTGAGCACTATTTTGTAAAAAAAAATATCTATAAGAACATATCTATTTTGTAAAATAAAATAT
>CAHIKZ030000403.1:782500-832500 GCA_903632075.3 Acanthosepion pharaonis | reverse complement strand
GAAAAAACAAAACAAAAACAAATAAATACACTAATAATAAAAAATAAAATAAATAAATACTATGTTGCTTAAAACCAAAAACCGAAAAGAGAAAATATACAAGTAAAATAAATTGACCTAAATTCATCCAAGTAAATAAATAGACAAACCAATCACAAATTAAAAACTGTTCCCGCCAAAATAAGAGTTGGAATGAACTACAACAACCAACCCCAAAATTGAACAAATAGCTTTAATTAAATTCTCAAACCAAAACAAAACTGTTAAATAAGTGATATAAACAAATTTTTACTACGTTAATAAATAAATAAATAAATAAAATAAGAAATAAAAACGAGCAATATAATTTGACCCAAATAAATAAACAAACGACTTCCGGTAAAATAACCGCCATAATAGAATACCCACAATGCACCACTAACCAGTATATATATAAATAGCCGAGAAAAATAACAGCATATGTGGCCTGACGATTGCATATAGCATGAAACAGACTGTCGCCTCTAAGCGTTGACTTCTATGTTCACTTTTATATTTACACACGCTCTATCTCTGATATTGAGCACTTTATTCCATAAATATAACACACCTTAAGACTATATTTCTTTATATTATAATACATATATATATATATATATATATATATATATATATATATATATATATATGCTTAAAAGATAAGAGGAAAACTATTCAAGCCGACGCGTTTCGTACTCTGAGAGACTTTTATCAAAGTAAATGTAGGATTTATTTTGGTGCACGTGCTTATATACCAAAGTAATGGTGTCATTGTTTTTTCAAGGCTTTTAAAATTGAGAACGTTCATGAATATTCACCAGGTGATTGAAAGGTCAGTTGTATACGTTTTTGTAAAAGATATCAATAATGGTCGCAAGAAAATTAAATTTCGGCATTAAATGATCCATAAGGAGTTGATAACAAACATCTATCTATCTATCTATCTATCTATCTATCTATCTATCTATCTCATCTGTCAATTATCTATCAGTCTGTCAATTATCTATCTATCTATCTATCTATCTATCTATCATCTATCTATCTCATCTGTCAATTATCTATCTCAGTCTGTCCATCTATCTATCTATCTATCTCATCTATCATCTATCTATCTATCTATCTATCTATCTATCTATCTATCTCAGTCTGTCCATTATTATCTATCTATCTATCTATCTATCTATCTATCTATCTATCATCTATCTATGTGTGTGTGTGTGGTGCGTGCGTAAAAAAGTGCGTGTATATGTGTGTCTACTGAGAAGGAATATGACTGGTGTATGAATTCTTTTGGCGTTAAGAACAATGTCTTATGCGTGTCGTGCCAGGATCTAGTTAAGAGACAGAAACTAAAAATAGGCCCAAATTCTGTAAATTTACGGAATAAATATAGTCGTCATTCTCTTTTTACATTGACTTCTAGTCCTCAGCCTACCTGCACAACGCACACACGAACTTCTTTTCATGTCAACAGCCACATCGGCGGCCTCCATTATCAGTGACATCAAAATTAAAGAAGCAGATATTATTATTATTATTATTATTTATTATTATTATTATTATTATTATTATTATATTTCAGCCAAAAAATAGAATACAGTCTTTTATTCGCCAAACTCAAAAGTCCAGTTTGACCATTTGGACTAAGGGAGTCAAAAAAAAAAAAAAATACAGAATAGACACAGAAATCTTTAAAAATAAAAATTCCAGTGTCACCTTTTTGATTAAGGACGTCAAAAAGCAGATGAGACACACAGATCTTTAAATATAAATAAATAAAAATGGCTTTGTGTTTTCCGCTTCACTTACACCAAACAAAATGTGGATAATTTTTCTATATCGACACATTATCAGCCCTACCTACGTTTGCACGCAACTGACGTAAGACAAAACGCGAAAAACATGGACGTTCGTCGTTGGAAGAAAGACAGTGTGTTATTTTCAAGCATGACAGAATCTTACTTTTTTTTACACTGAGGTTCACCCTGTACAAAGTCCGAGTGCCACTCGAGGTACAAAGTTACAGTAGGTGACACTTTATGCGGATAGGAAGGGAAGATAACGATTAACTCTAGACTTGAACAGTTTAAGATTGTAGTAATTGGGGAAGCATCCTCTTGGGAGTCGGTTCCACAGAGCAGTGGTTCGCAGAAAGAAGCTGTTCAACTGAAGCTTACTTCTCATCGATGGAATACGGAGTAAATTTGGGTGGGTTGCTACAATGTGAGTGGCATTGAGGGTCCTGGCTTTGATGCTTAGAACTGGTGGAACCAAGGAATGTATTTCGTTCGAGAACTTTCCATGGAATTAGCGATAGAGAAGGGAGAGGCCTGCCACATCCCCTACATTCTGTGAGAAAGAGGTTTAAGTCTAGTTATAGCAATTGCTGTATGCGTCATACGATTTTTGAATCAAGCACGGGCAACGACGGGCCATGCTGCTAGTGTATAATAGTTCTATACTCAGTAAGTCTTGCAGTAATTCCTGATCATTGACAATACCTTTCAATATAATCCTATAGTAAAATCATTAACATAGCACTTGTAGTATACATACAATAGCCTGATTCTGTCAATAAGGTTTTCATTAATTCCCAACCACTGGCAATCCTTTTCTTTCTGATTGACAATGCATTCCTATAGTAAAATAATTAGCAATGCGTTCAGTAACGTCATTCGCACAGGAATTTTTTTTACAGTAAGTTTCGCCCTGTACAATGCTACTCGAGGTAGAGGTTTACATTAAGAGACACTTTATACAGATAGGAGGGGAAGATAGAGATTAACTCTAGACTTGGACAGTTTAAGATTGTAGTAATTGGGGAAGCATCCTCTTGGGAGTCAGTCCCACAGAGCAGTGGTTCGCAGAAAGAAGCTGTTCAACTGAATCTTACTTCTCATCGATGGAATACGGAGTAAATTTGGGTGGGTTGCTACAATGTGAGTGGCATTGAGGGTCCTGGCTTTGAAGCTTAGAACTGGTGGAACCAAGGAATGTATTTCGTTCGAGAACTTTCCATGGAATTAGCGATAGAGAAGGGAGAGGCTTGCCACATCCCGCCAGTGAGAGAATGGTCGAAAATAATTTGTCACCTCCAAGGACTCTGAGATACTTTGGGATTCTATCGAAACTGAAAAGTGTGGACTGGGCAGTTTCCGCCCAAATATGACTACTAACTGAAAAGTGGCAGAGACTAAATGAGAAATCATTTAATAAATATCTGTCTATATCACTGAGATGCGGTATTATGATTACTTACATTATTCGGACTGTTAGGCTCATCTTTATTGCCATATTCACAACTTTTCGGCCGTTATACGCTCCAGCCTTCTTCAAGATCTGTCCCTATCAATTAGATGAATTACTGTGATTATTTACATTATTTACATTATTCGGATTGTTATCCTCATCTTCATTGCAATATTCTCAACATATTGGCCGTTGTACGCGTCGGCCTTCTTCGGGATCTGTCTATATCTCTGAGATACGGTATTATGATTACATACATTATTCGGAGTGTCATCCTCCTCTTCATTGCCATATTCACAACGTTTCGGCCGTTGTACGCTCCAGCCTTCTTCAGGATGTGTCCATATCTCTGAGATGAGGTATTATGATTACTTGCATAATTTACATCATTCGTTCTGTTATCCTCATCTTCATTGCCATATTCACGACGCTTAGACCGTTGTACGCTCCGGCTTTCTTCAGGATCTGTCCATATCTCTGAGATGAGGTATTAAGATTATTTACATTAATCACATTATTCGGACTGTTATCCTCATCTTCATTGCGATATACACAACATTTCGGCCGTTGTACGCTCCGACCGTCTCATCTTCTTTGCCATATTAACCCCGGGGGCCGTAACAAAGGGCTCGGTTCGAAATTCTAATCACCTGAAGATGGCCGGAACGTATAAGAGCCGAAACGTTGTGAATATGACAATGAAGATGAGGATAACAGTCCTAATAATGTAAATTATGTAAATAATCATAATACCTCATCTCAGAGATATAGACAGATCCTGAAGAAGTCCGGAGCGTACAAAGGCCGAAATATTGTGAATATGGCAATGAAGATGAGGATAACAGCCCGAATAATGTAAATAAGGTAAATAATTTAGTAAATACTTATAAATTCATGAATAAATAATTGTCTTCATATTTATTTATTTTTTATTAATTTGTTAAATGATAAATATTGCATTGCATTAGGTTTAATTGTATTAGCTTTTAAAATCTTATGAATATAACATTAATCTTGGCGTCCTGGGTAAGACGATAAAATACATCAAACAGTAAGGCTACTGATCAGGTGGCTTTGAGGGGTGTGGAACCACCTGTTGATTGATGGTGTTTCTAGGTTTTGACCCGAGGTGGTAAAACCTGTTAGGGCAAATAGTTAACGCCCAAACTGGGGTCAAAACACTTTGAATGTGTAAAAATAAATTTTAATACCAGCAATACATTTTTATAAAAAAACTTACCATTTTTAAAGGATTTTTCGAAAAAATATTAACAGCAATAGATTTTTGGGAAAAAACATTACCAGCAATGAATTTTTGAAGAAAAAAAAATATCGCCATGAATAAAAACCTTGTCGGTATTAAATAACCCATTGAGGTTGATATGCCATAAAACAAAATAAACTAAACCAATCTGAAATGAATACATCAATGAAACCAAGCTCTCGACGAAAACTCTCTTTACAAAAATGTATCAATGAAACCTGATCTACAAATTGATTTCTTACAAGGAATACATATTCTATTCATACGAGCCTATCCTAAAAATCTTGCCGGTATTAAATAACCCATTGAAGTGTTGATATGCCGTAAAACAAAATAAACCAAACAAACATTAATCTTGTTAGTAAACAATCAAAAAATAAATACTGTTTAATATTTTTGTTGTAAATTCCCAAGAACAAAAAAGAAATGTATGAATTCATTTTCATCATATGTTTAGGTCTTATTACAATTCTACGATTCATCGCTTTTTAAAACAATAAACATTGTCGAAGATTTTATAATTTTTAATCAACAGTAATGTTTCTTTATAAGGAAACGTTAATTGCTACTATTTCCATTTTCATTACAATACTGTCAATCAACGTAAATTTTTTTAATTTATTTCGGGATTCTGGGAACGCTAAAAAAAGTTCTGCAAATAAATTACTGAGTATTTCTTTTTAGCTTTTCAGCTTAGGAATGGTTTTATTGGAATTCTCCACAGATGGAGGGACCGAAAGGAACCCGTATTTTTGCGTTTCAAATTCAAGTGCCGTCCGAAATAGTCGTGCCATTAATGAATTTTTCGACTAATAAAAAAGCGGCGATTTTTATGAAACGAACGCACCGCAAAGAAAAATATTTGAAAAATAATAAGTGTGTCATATTGAATATGAACCGTGTCGGCTGGGATTGATAAGAAATAATTTAAACGAACTAGCATTTGTATTTGGTACATATTTGGTGCATATAACTGTAAGTAATTTTTTTTTTTTTTTTTTGTGGGGGGAGGTCGAGATGAATATCTTTTTCGGAAAATATCGCCCTGTTCGAAACTAATGTACAATCGCATCACTTTAACCGGCCCTGAGGAACCGTACGGTCCTTTCTTTCTTTCTTTCTTTCTTTCTTTCTTTCTTTCTTTCTTTCGTTTTCATTCATTTCTTTGTTACGCTTCGGCGAGCAACCTCTTTCGCATTTTCCCGCGCCTGGGAAATTAGGTCATTCGGTCGTCGCTGTTAGCAGCGGCGATGAATGAATGAATAAATAAATAACTAAATAAATAAATAAAAAGAAGTCACTATTTCTTCGCATTTACGTACTTTTAATTTTTTTCACAACTGCCTATCAAAGCGAAATAATGATTTTTATGTTTCTTTATCTTTAAATAGCCTTCAGTTCTCAATTGTTAAAAAAAAAGAAAGTTTTCTTCATTCGTCTCTCTTCTCGTCATTGTCTCCCTTTGATGCCCTGATAACCGTAAGCTTGTGCGCATGCGTACACATATGCGCATACTCTTATTTGCATATATATATATATATATATATATATATATATATATATATATATATATATATAAATAAACAAGTCCGATAATTACTTTAAGATATTTTGTACATTATAGAGACAACTATTTAAGTAAATGCTCTGTTTTATAATAAACGGTATTAACAACGTTTACCGGCCTGAAAGTACAAGGAATTTTCAAATTTTCATTATTTTATAATAACTCTAAAAACATACACACAACCCATACACCCAATTAAAAAGCAAAGACAAAATCATCCTTGATAATGGCTAAAAATATATCCGAAAGCGCTCGGAATTATGGAATATTTGAACAGTTTCTACACACTCTGTGTCCAGAAAAGAAAACACTTGTTCGTGTTCGAACAGAAGAAAAATTGAATAAAAAGCTTAATCGTAGTACCTTTTCTGCCGTCTCTAATGAAACATGTATAAATGAAGGATTGCTGCCTAAATACACACACACACATATATATATTCATACATTCTTTTTATAGACACAAATATTTTAAGTAAAAGCTCTGCTTATAATAAACATTATTAATCAAACATTTACCAGCCTGAATGTCCGAGAAATTTTCATTGAAAATACTCGTCCTCCACCAGGAATCGAACCTGTATCCTATACGAAACTGTCATATAGACTGATGTGCCTTTCACCGATCCAGCCACAGAGGAGCGTTCCCTTAGCAAGGTCGAACTTACTGCTTTTAAACTACAATCTTACATGATTCTCTCACGTACATTCATATCTGCTCATGGCGTATCCAAATGTAAACAAATGACATCACATTATATATATATATATATATATATATATATATATATATATATATATATATATAGTAGTAGTAGTAGTAATGGTACCAGGCGTTGTACAAACCGAGTTTCTTTCCTTTGTTATGATACGCTGTGTCGTCGTGTTTTTTTTTTTCTTAAACAGAGTTGAGTGCGTATACCGTAGATTGGAATCAACGAAATTTTTTGAATTCAAGCAGTTTCATAGATTTAAAAGTTTGGCTAGTCGCTTATTTTATATCCTCTTTCATATACGGCATGTTATAATAATATATTTTATAATATATAATATTTATAATATTATATTTTATAATATTCGTTAGGTTTTCAAAACATATTATAACTATATACTAAAATAAAATATATTATTACGAGGGTAATTCAAAAAGTTCTAAACCACATCCGGACGTTAGTTTGAGAAACGAGACAGTTTTTCCCTTTATTACCCCTCCCCACCCCGGACGTCGATGCATTTGGTCGAATGATGCTTAAGCATTGCAATCTCATCACGGAAGAAGGTGACGTCCTAGATCCTCGAAAGCTCCTCCACAACACATACGATCACATCATCGTTTCCAAAAAGGCGGAGATGGAATTTGAGTTTAGGAAACAGGAAGAACTGTCAGATGGAGCTAAATCTGGTGTGTAAGGAGGATGGGGGAAGCAATTCAAAGCCACAGTTGGCTGATTCAGATCCTGCAACCTGAGCAGTGTGAACGGGCGCGTTATCCTGAAGCAAGGGTACACATGCCCTAAGCTTCCCTCTGTGTTTGGACTTGTGATTGCTTCCTTCAGTTGTTTTAATTGTGATGCATAGTACTGTCCATTAATAGTCCCCCCGCCTTTCCAGGTAGTGTATCATGGTTACGCTTCAGAGTCCCCCCAAGCCATCACCTTGCCAATAGATACTGCCTGCTTGAACGTCTTCAGCGGTGGAAGTGTTTCCACCGTTTGCTTTGAAGCTTTGATTCTGGTGCAAAGAGGTGAATTCAGGTTTCATCTTGAGTTACTAATCCATGGTGGGCGTCCTAGTTATAACGATAAACTACATCCACGCCCTGAGTAAGACGTTAAACTACGTCCAGCAGCGAGGCCTCTGATCAGGAGGTTTTGAGGAGCATGGAACCACCTCTTAATTGCTGGTGTTCCCAGGTCCACCCTGGCCCAGGGTGGTAGCACCTGTTCGGATCCCAGCTATAGGCAAATAGTTAACACCCAGACTACATCCGCGTCCTGGATATGACGATAAACTACATCCGCATCCTGGGTAAGACGATAAACTACGTCCAACAGCAAGGTCTCTGATAATACGTTTTTGAAAAAATAATGTTGCCAGCTGTACATTTTTGAAAAAATAATATTACCAGATATAGGTTTTTTTTTTTAAAGAATAGTGTTGCCGGCTATACGTTTTTGAAAAAGTAATATTACCAGCTATACGTTTCTTAAAAATAATATTACCAGCTATACCTTTTTGAAATAATAATATTACCAGTTATACGTTTTTTTTTTAAAGAATAGTGTTGCCGGCTATACGTTTTTGAAAAAATATTACCAGCTATAGGTTTTTTTTAAAAAAAATAATATTACCAGCTATACGTTTTTAAAAAAAATAATATTACTAGCTATTCGTTTTTGAAATATAATATTACCAGCTATACATTTTTAAAAAATAGTATTACCTGCTATACGTTTATGAAAAATATTATTACCAGTTTTTTTTTTTAAATAATATTACTAGCTATACGTTTTTGAAAAAATAATATTACCATCTATATATTTTTGAGAAAAAGAATATTAACAGAAATAGATTTTTGACAAAACAAAAATATTACCAGGAAAAAAAATGTCGGCATTAAAACAAACGAAACCTAATCTACGGTGGAAATTCTTAGGGTCAATCTGGAAGCGAATCAGAAGGGTCCTGGAATTCTTAAGTCCTTAGCTTCTGCTCTGGTGTCAGAATTCTTGAGACTCCTCTTGCAGACAGCTTGCTGTTTCCGAAGATCTCAGTTTAAAATTCGCTCAGAATCGCCTCACTGTGTTTGGTGAATAAGTCTGGTGAGAAGACACACCCTTGTCTTGCACCCCTTTTTATTTTTGTATATCTACTGACTTAATTTTCTATTCGTATGCAGGCGGATTGTTGCTAGTATAGGTTCTTCATTATTCGAATATCCTTCCCAAATATGTCAAGATTACTAAGGTGCTTACTTCCTTTATGCATTACCTACTTCCGTTTACTCTTAAACTGTGTTCTAACTGCTGAGGTGGTTACTCTTTTTAAGGAAGAAAATGGATCGATTTGAACAAGTCAGTAATTTTATTATAAAAACCATTAAGGTATTTTCATTACTGTGGATTTTACAAAGAAATGAAATCTCGAATTAGTAAAAGATCGGAATGTATAATTATGTGAAAGATTTGAAAAGCCGATGTAGGTAATTTGGATTTTACAAGTAGATTTGGAAAGCTATAAGGTTCATGCAAAAAGAATTTTTTTTTTTCTAGACTGAGGTCGGAAAATAGAAAGATTGAATTGTTAGAAGAGAACTCAGAAATGACTGGAATCAAAACTTGAATCTATGTTTGCATGAATCCTGGCCAATTGGCGAAAATCAGAAGATTTGTCTCTTCTCCTGATTATCGATAAAGAAACCACAGCGTCGCCTATACGATGATTTTCTAAGCGTAGCTTAGATGTGGCACAAGGCCGAAAGTATGGGGCACCCAGTGAGGATCGAACTCGCTATTCAGTCGTAATTGATCTAGAGAGACAAGCTTGCAAAGCATTACGCCACGTCAAAGTACCCTATGCGCCGGTTTTATGTGAAAGGCTTAATACCTGAACTTGTAGCCTTAATTGAATAAACGCATTGTTATTGTTGTAAAGAAACATTTTGTCGTTTATTTTGCAAAACAATTTCTTTTTCTTGCCACTAGATTACATCAGCTTGAATGACGTTTCAATCGTACACCTTTTTTCGGTTTCTATCGAAATTTTCGTGTTTCTTAATAATTGTATTTGCTTCTGAAAGGCATCTTTTGCTATTCCATTACGCCTTCGTATTTTGATGTTGTCCGTTTCCTCCTCTGTTATAATTCTTCCCAGATATTTAAGTTTTTTTTTTTTTTAAGCATTTCACCCCAAGCAAGGCGGGAAACCACTAGGACGCAAGGGGTTACAGAAAATATAGAGCGAGATCAGAGTGATAGAAGAGGGTATAAGGAGAAGGGTAGTGGATAGATCAAGGCAACTGGAGATGTCGATTGACATTACACTTGAATAGCTGGAGATTATAGCTCTCAGGGAAACTGGAATAGGAAAGGGAGTTCCACAGGCAAGAGGTGCGAGACATGAGTAGAAGAGACGGCTACATTTACGAGTTTCGACAGTGAAGGGGTGAGAGCGGGATGCCAGCCTCGTAGGGCGCTTGAACCTATGAAGTCTGGGAACCAGCGAATGCAGCTCCTCGGAGCAATTGCCATGAAAGTATTTTTAAAACAGATAGAGAGAGGCGACGTCGCGTCTGTGAGAAAGTGACTGTAGGCGAGATGCCAGAGCTGGGCCAATTATATTGCATATCCGCCTCTGGAGCTTATCAAGAACCCCGAGGCAAACAGAAGGGGCTCCAGACCATATATGGCAGCAATACTCCATCGTACTTGTTTGATTTTGGTATCTCCAATTTGTAATTTTCATGTTGGGATGTCCCTTTTGCTAACAACCATTTGCATTCTGATCTAAAATATAAACAACGCGGGTGACGAGATTCGTAAAGCGAAGAGATACGGTCATAAAATCAACGGTACAATCACTTATTTATAAAGATCACTAAAGCCGATCAGTGTTGAGACGAGGGGAGGAGGTCACACCAGGGCGCAGATTTGAAGGTGCGTAAATTTTTGTCTGGCGGGAAAAGTCCATCAATAGCCTAATGAAGCCTAATATTGGTTTTGTAAAATAATAAAAAAATACTTTGATTATAAATTTAAGGAAAACTATAAAATGTAGTATTTATCTCTGTCCTGGGTTTGTCCATAAACGACATCCGGCTGGGAGATTAGAGGTTTTGACAAGCGTGGAAACATCTCTTAACTGTTGTTGTTCCTGTGGTGGTAGCACCTGTTAGGGTCCCAATTATGGGAAAATATTGAACCCCAAACAGAAATCAACAATACATGTTTATAATAAAATTATCAACAACACATTTTTTATAGTAAAATGATCAACAATACATTTTATACTAAAATAACGAACACATTTTTATAATTAACTGAACAACAATACATATTTATAGTAAAATAACCAACAATACATATTTATAGTAAAATAACCAACAATACATATTTATAGTAAAATAATCAACAATACATATTTATAGTAAAATAACCAACAATACATTTTTATAGTAAAATAACCAACAATGCATTTTTATAGTAAAATAACCAACAATACATATTTATAGTAAAATAACCAACAATGCATTTTTATAGTAAAATAACCAACAATGCATTTTTATAGTAAAATAACCAACAATACATATTTATAGTAAAATAATCAACAATACATTTTTATAGTAAAATAACCAACAATACATTTTTATAGTAAAATAACCAACAATGCATTATTATAGTAAAATAACCAACAATACATTTTTATAGTAAAATAACCAACAATGCATTTTTATAGTAAAATAACCAACAATACATATTTATAGTAAAATAATCAACAATACATTTTTATAGTAAAATAACCAACAATACATTTTTATAGTAAAATAACCAACAATGCATTATTATAGTAAAATAACCAACAATACTTATTTATAGTAAAATAACCAACAATGCATTTTTATAGTAAAATAACCAACAATACATTTTTATAGTAAAATGACCAACAATGCATTTTTATAGTAAAATAACCAACAATACATTTTTATAGTAAAATAACCAACAATACATTTTTATAGTAAAATGACCAACAATGCATTTTTATAGTAAAATGACCAAAAATATATATTTTTTTTAGTAAAACTACCAACAATACATTTTTATAATATAATGATGAATAATAAATTTTTATATTAAAATGAAAAACAATATATTTTTACAGTAAATTGACAATCGATACACAATTAAAAATGTATAAAAATAAATTTTTATAGTAAAATTAGCAGCAATACATTTTTATAAAAATTACCAACTATGCATTTTGTGTTGAAATTACCAGGCATGGATTTTTTTAAATTAACAAGAATACATTTCATGATCTACAAATTATATGCAGAGCAACCTCTGTATTCGAACGTCTCACATGTCGAACAAATCGGTTTTCGAACAGCAAATTTGAGATGAAAATGTCTCGGTTATCGAACAAAATTTCGTTTCTCGAACAACACTGCCGAAACGACTTAACACAAACGGAATCATTTCTTAGTCGACCGCCGTTTTTTTTTTATACATTTGTGTGTTGTGCCGTGCTTTTCTTTTCCAATTTTATTGTACTGTGAGTTTTTTTTTCTTGATTCCCTTTGAAAAAATAGTTTCGGTTTACGAACATTTCGAATTACGAACGGCCTTCAGGAAAAAATTAAATTAAATTCGTGAACTGAGGTTCCACTGTATCCCCCCCACAAAATGCGTTCACCCTGAAAATATAAAATTACGTACAAAATAGCTGTAGCTGAAGCCATAAAACTACGTACAAAATATTTAGATTTCGGCATCATTTATCTCATAAGATCTTGATATGCCACTAAACAAATTCAACCTCCTAATTTTCGGTTTCCTAAACCTTAGACTCTATCAGAAATGAATGGCTTTCCAAGTGAGTTCTAAAACTTTGGACTAAAGATAAAGCATTGATTTACACAAGCTGTTACATTGAAAAGTAAAATTACTGGATTACACGAATTGTAAAGTGATTTGCAAATTAAGTATATTTAGTATTGAGGTCTAATTTAATTAGCTCCAGTTTTGCAATATTAGGACTGTATGTTTTGGCCAGGTTAAAGTGGTAATTGATTCTTTGTCACTGTCATTCAGAAAATAATAAATCTCAAAATTATCCCTAAAATGTTTTACTAGATATCTCGGGTAGGTACACCAAAATTGTAGTTGCCTGCTCCTCCAGGTGAAATCTTGCTATGCTACTGATACTTGGACTTGTAGCACCACAATAGTAACTGTAAACACTTGACTCTCTTCCTCCTTCAGTTCAATAGGAACAACCACTGGGTGGAGTCAGTGTCAAGATAAATTATGGAAGTTTTCTTGACAGTGAATGTAGAAAGCGTATCTATTCTTTTTTTCAATAGAGTAAACTATCAATTATTATGAAACAGGAAAATTTCAAAGAGTTCAGAACTGTTATGCAATATTGGTCATCCTATATGGCAGTTAATGCTGGACAATCTCATTACACATGAATAAGAGAGTGGGTCAAACAGAAATGTGGTTATGCAGAAGGATGCTATGGATTGAATGCTTAGCCAACGACAAAGTTTTAAAGGAAATGAAAAAAAGGATATTTAGCATCAGAAAGAGACGGTTGAAATTTCTAGGGTATATAAAGAGGAAAGTGGGCTTCGAAAATTTGACACTCACGGGGCATATTGAAGGCAAGAAAGACGGAGGAAAGCAGCACATGACCTATCTAAGGTGAAATCTTGCTATGACACTGATTCTTGGACTTGTAGAACAACAATAGTAACTGTAAGCACTTGGCTCTCCTCTTTTGTCTCTTTCATAAATCTTCAACATTATCATTATGACATTTCGAATGAGTTCTAAAATTCTAAACTAAAGATAAAGCATTGATTTACACAGTGGCATAAAAATTTCAGCTGGCAAGAAAAATTCTATAGCTTAATTGTAGCCATGAGTACCAGTTGTGATATTTTTAAAAATCAATTCACCCTAAGTAAGGCAATAATGCCACTAAGACATAAGGGGCTACTCTACTAGAATCGGAATAAAATGAGAATTTTAGAAGGAATTGGAAACTCTATCCTAAACCGGAAACCAGGGATAAACTTCTGATCTTGTTCAAAAGGCGGGAGGAGTGTGAACTGGACGATAGGTGAACCAATCTATTCTTAATAAAATAAAAATTGCTTTGATTATAAAGTTGAGTTAAGTTTATAAGATCTGATGTTTAAGTCAATTACCTTGTTGGTTACTGCATAGAATACATTCTCAGTAAGAAAGGACGGTTACTCCTGGGCACAGATGTGAAGGTCTGCAAATTTTTGTTTAGTGAGAAAAGTTCTTTTATAGCTTAATTGTAGCCACAAGTACCAGATTCATAAAATAATAATAAAAAAAAATCTTTGATTATAAATTCAAGTAAAGCTATAAGATCTAGTATTTAAAAAAAAAATTTTTTGTCTCTTTCATAAATCTTCAACATTATCATTATGACATTTCGAATGAGTTCTAAAATTCTGAACTAAAGATAAAGCATTGATTTACACAAGCTGTTACACTGAAAAGTAACATTACTGGATGACATGAATTTCAAAATGATTTGTGAATCAGTTAAGTATACTTTAGATCTATTTGGGAAGGTTATTAGAATAATCCAGAATTTATACTGGGAGCAAACTGCCGGTATAGGGACAGAAAATGAATAGATTCTAGTGGGTTAAGTGTATTCTAATGTAACCATTGGTAATCCAACAAGATTACCTATCTGTCACCCTGCGGCAGAAGTCTAGCAAGGTGGGAGCAGTTACCCTCAGGCACAGATGTGAAGTGGCATAAAAATTTCAGCTGGCACGAAAAATTCTATAGCTTAATTGTAGCCATGAGTACCAGTTGTTATTTTTTGTTTTTTTAAAATCAATTCACTCTAAGTAAGGCAATAATGCCACTAAGACATAAGGGGCTACTCTACTAGAAGTGGAATAAAATGAGAAAATTTTAGGAATTGGAAACTCTATCCTAAATCGGAAACCAGGGATAAACTTCTAATCTTGTTCAAAAGGCGGGAGGAGTGTGAACTGGACGATAGGTGAACCAATCTATTCTTAATAAAATAAAAATTGCTTTGATTATAAACTTGAGTTAAGTTTATAAGATCTGAAACTTTTCTATTTCATAAACATCAGAAACTACCACAAAAATTCTGAACTAAAGATAAAGCAATGATTTACAGGTGACAAGAAAAGTTCTTCTATAGCCTAATTGTAGCCATGTATTGCTGCTAATATTTTTTCCAAAAATGAATTACTAGTAATATTTTTTCCCTCAAAGATGTATTGCTGGTAATAATTTTTCTTCACAAATTTACTACTGGTATTAAAACCTATTTTTACACTTTCTTAGAGTTTTAACCCAGTTTGGGGGTTAACTATTTACCCATAGTTGGGGCACGAACAGGTGCTACCACACCGGGTGGGGGTGGACCTGAGAACACCAACAATTAAGAGGTGGTTCCATGTACTCAAAACCTCCTGATCAGAGACCTTGCTGTTGGACGTAGTTTATCGTCTTATCAAAGGCGCGGATGTAGTTTATCGTCTTATCAAAGGCGCGGATGTAGTTTATCGTCTTACCGAGGACGTGCAGAAGGGCAGCAAGGTGAGAGCAGTCATCCTTAGGCATATATGGGAAGTGATACAAATTTTCGTCTGACGAGAAAAGTTCTTCTATAGCCTAATTGTAGCCATTACAAGTTTTGTAAAATAATTTCACCCAGATTTCTTCTAAGTAAGGTGATAACACCACTAAGATGTAAGGGGCTACTGGAAGTGAAATAGAATGAGATTTTAGAATGAACCGGAAACTCAATCCTAAACAGGAAACAAGGGATAAACCTCTATTCCTGCACAAAATACCATTGAGGAATGTGGACCAAATGATAGGCAAACATTTCTATTCCTATTAAGAAAAAAAAAACAAATAAATAATAAATAATTTTTTATGGTTTAGATGGAGACGTTAGAGGTATAGAGTTGAAGTAGACTTTAGAAGGAACTGGAAACTCAATCCTAAACAGGAAACAAGGGATAAACCTCTACTCCCGTTCAAAAGATCGGGGAGGAGAGTAAATCAGACGATAGGCGAATCTATCTATTCTTATTAAAATAAAAATTGCTTTACATTTATAAGACCTAGTATTTTTCTATCTTATAAACCTTGAAAACTACCACAAATCAATGTCTTTTCAAGTGAGTTCGAGAACTTTGAACTAAAGATATAGCACTGATTTACGCAAGCTGTTACACTGAAACATAACACTATTGGATGACATAAATTGCAAAACGATTTAAAATCTGATGAGGTGCATTCCAGAAGATTTGAGACTTTTTCAGCAGAAATATTTTTTAATTTCAAGGAAGTACAAAATTTTAATCGGCTTCAAAGTGGGATCATCAGACTTCAATGCACTTGTTGTATTGCTCTAGTCACTTCGTGAAGGCCCCATGGATATCATTCAAAATGAAGGTCTCCAGAACCCTTGTCACAACCTCCTTCACCTTCTCAGTGTCTTCAAAATGACCGCTACTGAGGGCCTCCTTCAGTTCGGGCGGTCAAACCAAAGTCCCAGGGAGCAAGGTATGAACTGTGGGGAGGGCGAGTAGCAGTTTTGATGGCTATCTCCGTCAACCAAAATCTTTATTGCAGAGAGAACTTCCAAACTGTCTTTACGTCCCGACTGCATTCAGCAAACTAGTGGGATCCTCAGACTTCAATGTACTTGTTGAATTGTTCTAGTCACTTCGTGAAGGCCCCATGGTCGTCATTCAAAATGAAGGTCTCCAGAACCCTTGTCACAACCTCATTTACCTTCTCAGTGTCTTCAAAATGACTGCCACTGATGGTCTCCTTCAGCTCGCTTTCGAGCCAAAGTCCCATGGAGCAAGGTATGAACTGTAGGGAGAGCGAGTAGCAGTTTTAATGTCCATCTCTGTCAACTAAAATCTTTATTGCATAGTGAACTTCCAAATTATCTTTACGTCCCGATTGCATTCAGCAAACTAGTCAGCCATGACAAATAGGGTTTGGTAGTGTGTGTTCAAAGAGCTATTACAGCCGTCTCCTTCAATATAAGATATTAAAAAAATGGCAGGTCAGCTTATTGGACGTATAGTAAGAATATCTAAAATTTTAATAATCTAGGAGCATTACAAATGCTTCTTCTGAATAGATCTCAAACTTCTGGAATGACTCTTAGTTTACAGGTCTAATCTAATACTAGTTTTACAATTTATAGTAGGACTTTGTGAAGGGCCTTAGGTAATTAGTAATTGGTTTATAGTTATTGTTATTCAAAGGGTTACTAACTGACAAAATACAATATTTCATGGATAACATTAACCGGAGACCCAAAGATTATATTCGCCCTGACCGCTGAGAACACTTGCTACGTATCTGCCGGTTGGAAATTAATAGTAAAACACAGTTATTTGATATTTAAAGCTGACTAGTTAAGCCAGTACCGTTATGTTGGGCAGGATATAAGACATATGCTGGTAGGTATAAAACCAAATAAAAATAAAAATAAAAATAATACAAATAATAATAAAAATAATAAAAACTAAAATAAAAATAAAAAGACAATTCTTATTTACATTATTTACATCCTTCGAACTGTTGTCCTCGTCTTTATTGCCACATTCGCGACGTTTCGGCAGTTGTACGCTCCGGCCTTCTTCAGGTCATTTGAATTTCGAACTGAATCCTTTATTTCGTATATCCGGGTAGATTTTTCTAGTTCCCCGTGACATGCCTCAGTTATCTCCCTTAACTCAGCTCCCAAGTCTTTGTTCACCACTGCAGTAGCCAGATATTGAACTCTTAATTTAAAGAGTTCAGTTCGAAATTCCAATAAGCTGAAGAAGGCTGGAGCGTACAACGGCCGAAACGTCGTGAATGTGGCAATTGAGATAAGAACAACAGTCCAAACCATGTAAATAATTACAATACCTCATCTCAGAAATATAGACAGACCCTTTAGAAGGCCAGAACGTACAACGGCCGAAACGTTGTGAATATGGCAACAAAGATAAGGAAAACAGTCCGAACAATGTAAATAATGTAAATAATTATAATACCTCATCTCAGAAATATAGACAGACCCTTAAGAAGGCCGGAGCGCACAACGGCCGAAATATCGTGAATATGGCAACAAAGATGAGGAAAACAGTCCGAACAATGTAAATTGTGTAAATAATTACAACACCTTATCTCAAAAATATAGACAGATATCTTATCCATGTTTTTTTTTTTTTTCGTCCCCTCCCTCCGGGAGACATCTCCTATTGCACTTAAAAGAAGGGAGTGACAAGATCAATGACGTATTCAGGAGGTGTCCCTTAAGGGAAGTAGCAAAGGAAAGTGGGCAGTTTTTGATATTAAATTTTTTTATAAACCGGCCACGTGTTATATTCCGTTGGAATTAACTGCGGCTGAAAATCTAAAATCACATTTATTATGCTCGACTCCAAAGGGACCATGCCCTTCCCCGGCACAACCTCTCTCATTGCATACTTTAAGAAGAAGGGTCAGGGTCATGATCATGACCAGTCTGTAATGCCTGAGGTCTCCCCATGGGGAAGTTCCGAGTAAACTGAGCAATATTTTCGTACCAGTTCCATGTACGCGTGGGATTTATAGTTTAAATTCGACGACATGCCATAATCCGTTCGGGTCGGCGGACAGATAAATGACAAGCGGTATTTATTTGCTATCACATACACAGCACAACACATACAGACGCGTACACACATAGACTGATATACATAGATCCATACATACATATGCACACATACATTTGCACAAATGCATATGCACACACACGAACACATATAATAATGGCCGGCTGCTGGTTTTCAGAGCACACATGTCTGCTTGGATGGCAGGCCAATCCTTATTGCAGACGCCTGCTCAGGCACATATATGTTTGTTCAAAACCCAGAGATTGTACCTGTAGTTTGAACACTGTTTGAACAATGACAGTACGCTCAAACCCTCAGTCACGATGACTTGTCACGTCGTGTTAGCACAAGGAACGATGAACTCCAAAGAATTCTGTCGCACCAACTTCACTTACAAGGTTTGGGTGAATGTATAAAAACGCAATAATTGTGAAATACATCTGTTTGATTACCTGCCCCACATCATATGTGATGTTTTTAGTCAAGTTTCGTTAGGGGTTTCGGGTCTTTCAACATCATGCCCCACACTCCACGGTGACCCAGCCGGTACTGATTGGGTATCGATTTGTGTGCCATCCGTCAGCTACAACTTTCCTCATTTTTAATCCCACACTGCGATTCCTCTTGGCAATTTATAGTCCAATCACGGGTAACTTCACCAGTAATCTAAGCTCTTCCATAAAAAAAAAAAAATGGAAACAAACGCAGAAAAGGTTTCACGCTGGTAAGGAATATGGCGACGCGCTCGGCTAAATAGACAAAATCAAAAACAAACAATGCGCATGCGCGAAATTAAAAAGATAAAATTGGCGACAATTTACCCATCGCACTCTGATAGTCCAAAGATAATTTTCGGTTTACCAGTAATCAACGTTCTCACACACACACACAAAAACGATGCAAACGCAGAAAGGGTTTCACGCTAGTAAGGGATATGGTGACGAGCTCGGCTTGAATTGGTAAGTAAGGATCTTTTGATTTCCTCATTGAGATATACCCCCCACCACACACACACACACACGCGCAAACACACACCTGAAAACGATTCTACTCACTTTTATCTTATTTCCATTTATGCCAATCATTCAATCAACAAAAAAAAATTATATAAATACAGAGTGTCCGACACAGGCAAAAATGTATATTTTCAAGAAATTAAATTTTCACCAATATTTTATTGAATTGGAATATTAACAAATAACATCTTCAATATGATTTCTATCATTTCTGATGCAAAGGTTGATGCGCTTTGCAAGATTCACGTGAACTTGATGCAATAACTCCACATTGTCGTCAATTTTAGCACAACTTTCACAGACTAGCCACAAATATACACGACTGACAAATGTAACCTAGTCTACACAGCGCTATTTACTGTAAACTTAATAAACTCAAAAACGGAGGAATTAATTTTCGTTGTTGTTTTGTGTGAGGAAGCCGCCAGACAATGTTTGTAGGTGTATTTTTGATACACCCTATATATAATGTCATCCATATACAGGCTTTTTTCGCTCTATCACAGCTCGTCAGAGCGGCTAGACTTCCGATTACTTCAAGCCGGGATCGAAACCCGATTTAGCAACAGTTGGAGTTTCTACCCCTGAGCTATCAGCACACGGCAGAGGGAAGGGGAAATTCTAGTGAACTATTTTTACGAATGTAAACAAATTCATTTAATGAAGAACGTTGCGTTAGCGTAGACGGCTGCTGTTTTAGAATTACGCTCTCTCAACAGTGCTTAACCAAAATTATCGAAAGCATAATGCCATCCGCATACAGGCCTGTCTCGCTGTATCTCATCCGATTGCTTCAAGTCGTGATCGAAACCCGACCAATTTGGCATCAGTCGGAGTTTCTACTCTACCCCTGAGCTATCACACGCACGGCAGAGGGAAAGGAAAATTCTAGAAAGAAACAATTTATACAAAGAATTAATTAGCAATGTTAATGTGAATAATGGCGAAATCACTTCGCTAACAGGACTTAATGAGACATTAACTTACTATCAATTCCTTATATTTGAGTTGTTATGAGATGGAAAACACATACCAGGTACTTTCGACAATTTCAAATTGTCATCTTCAGTGCGTAATTTTCCCATACATAGAACGAAATATGTGTACACTGAAAGATGTATGGGAAAATTGCGCACTCTAATATATATATATATATATATATATATATATATATATATATATTGTCATCCACAGACAGACTGTTTTGCTGTATCACAGCTCTTCAGTGTGGCTAGACGTCCGGTTGCCTCTAGCTAGGGTCGAAACCCGGCTAAAATTGGCGTCAATCGGAGATTCTATCATTAAGGCGTCGGCGCACGGTGGGGACGAAGGGGAATTTTAGCGTATTTATTTTTAGATAAACACACAGTAACTGAGAGGACTCGATTCCCTTTAGCGAAGAGTCTTGCTATAATAGCTGTAATCGTCACTGTTTACAAACCCACACTTCCTCCCGAAATGAATTTTTTCAGGAGCCTATATATTATCATCCACAGACAGACTGTTTCGCCGAATCATAGCTCTTCAGTGTGGCTAGACGTCCGGTTGCTTCTAGGTAGGATTGAAACCTGGCTGAATTGGCGTCAGTTGGAGATTCTACCACTAAGTACGGCAGGGACGAAGGTGAATTCTAGCGTATTTATTTTTGGATAAACATACAGTAACAGAGAACTCGATTCGCTTTAGAAACTCCGACTGATGCCAAATATATATATATATATATATATATATATATATATATATATATTTGGTTGGATAGATGTGAGTTTGTGACCCTGGGTTTCACGCTTTAGCGATCGTCAGACAAACTGATTAATGTTTTAAAAAATTTGGGTTTATGTAGATTGCGTGTATTGGTGTTATTGTGGAAGTGGTGGGGGAAATAAACCCAGGGTCACAAACTCACATCTATCCAACCAAATATGTTAGCTCTATCTCTGATATTGAGAGCTTTTTAATAAGTACCGCGCATATAATATATAAATAATTATACATACTTATATTTATTTATATTTATATACACTTTTCACACACACACACACATATATATATATATATATATATATTTGGAATCAGTCAGAGTTTCTACTCCTGTGCTATCAGCGCACAGCAGAGGGAAAGGGAAATTCTAGCGTATTATTTTTTACGAAGGTAAAGAAACGCCAGACAGCCATAGTGCTCGATTCATTGAAGAGCGTTACGTTAGCGGAGCAACGCAAGTACACGTTAGTTATAATTATATAACGGCAGAAAACTTTCTAATTAGATCGTTTTGACGTCATTTCATTGTAACATATTCGATAAACAGGAATCATCTTGGCGTGGAACTCCGAAGGAATTTTAGCGGGTTTAGAAGGTTGCGTCATTCGTCAAGTCGATATTCTTTTTGTAATATGGTGATAATTTTATTCGATTGAAAACTGTTTTTTTATGAACCGTCGATGGTGCCTTAAACAAAATGTCAACTTACCATACTATGAACTAAGAACATATTTACACGATATATCTATATCACCGGCCTTCTTCAGGTGATATTTGTTTGAGCTTCACTGTAGGAAGGCCGGATCGTACAACGCCCAAAACGTTGTGAATGCGAAAATAAAGATGAGGACAACCGTCCGAATAATGTAAATACTGTGAATAGTTACAATAACTCATCTCAGAAATGTAGACAGATCCTGAAGAAGGCCGTGGCGTACAACGGCCGAAACGTCGTGAATGTGACAGTAAAGATGAGGACAAGAGTCTGAGCTGTGTAAATAGTTACAATACATCATTTCAGATATATAAACATATCCTGAATATAACCGGAGCAGACAACGACAGAAACATCGTGAATGTGACAGTAAAGATGAGGACAACATTCCGAGGAATGTAAATAGTGTAAATAGTTACAATACCTCATTTCAGATATATAGACATATCCTGAAGAAGGCCGGAGCGAACAACGACCGAAACGTCGTGAATGTGACAGTAAAGATAATGACAACAGTCCGAGCAATGTAAATAGTGTAAATAGTTACAATACCTTATTTCAGAAATATAGACATATCCTGAAGAAGGCCAGAGCGTACAACGACAGAAACGTAGTGAATGTGACAGTAAAGATGAGGACAACAGTCCGAGCAATGTAAATAGTATAAATAGTTACAATACCTATTTCAGAAATATAGACAGAAGTAAGAAGATATTTAATGACATACAAAGACGAATCTGCAATGATATAGTTCCTGACCTGGCATCTCGACTTTAGTCATTTTCTCACAGGCGTAACGTAGCTTCCCTGTGTCTTTTCTATAAATATTTCGCTGATGAAATTTTCTCTTTACGAATTTCAGCGTAGTACTACATTGGCGTAAAGGTATCCTTATCTTACAGTTAAAATGTCCTCATGTTACCGTAAGTTCTATGCTAACATTTTTTTCTCTCGCACTTCTCGCTTGTGGAACTCTCTTTCAGCTTCTTGTTTTTCAGTCAACTTTGTCTTAAAAATTGAATGTAAAGTTAATCGTTATCTTCTGTCTTCTTAATTCCTGTCCTTTTTTTTTCTTCTCTTTAATAATATTTTAATTCCACATATTCTCCGACACTCAGACAGTAACGTCTTATTGGCTTTATTGCCTTGTGTGGGGTTAAATGATTAAAAAAAAAGTTGTCTGTAATATGTGTTACATATTGCTACGCTAGAATGACTTCACTTCCGCCGGCGACACTAGTTGACGCTAGATGTCATGGGAATGGCACACTCTTCGTTGACGAAGCCGGAAAAATGAAAAACCTGATTCCCTGACAAAACGGAATAGAACCATAACATTTAGAGAAATATATTTAAAATTTTCCCATTTTTTAATTTTTTTTTAATCTTTTTTTTTGACAGCAGGGGTAAACTAGTTTTATATCTCTAGTATTCAAATTTATCATCATTATCATAAAGTGGGCACCTTGGCGTGGTATAAATGTTAGCAAGCCTATCTCGCTAGTATTAAAACGTATCTTCGAGTTCAGTCCGAAGTCGGGCGACCGGCTGACCGGCTGATCGGTTGACCTCTCTGCCTTTGGGCGGGGAGGAACCCGAACGAGGCTACGCCGAAGGGCAGAGTCTCTTTCGGGGAGGTAAACCAACCCTGAACCCGTTTATACGGGTTCAAAGAGCATATTTTTGGCCGAGCCCACGGGCTCGGAGATCCCACGTTAAACCGGCCTTGTGCCACATGATACCCTCGTGGGTGGGGGTGACTAAATACTATTAAAACGTATCTTAATTATCATAAAAGTGGGCACCTTGGCGTGGTTTAATGGTTAGAAAGCTTCTCTCGTTGTTATTGAAACACTTCATCAGTATCACCATTAACATAACAGTGTGCACCTTGGCGTGGTATAATGAATATTAATCTCGTCACGCTAGTATTCAAACGTTTCATCATTATTATGAACGTGGGTACATTGGCATGGTATAATGGTTAGCAATCTAGTCTCGCTACGACTGTGGAGTGCGTTTTATCTTCACTGGATCTCACATACTTTCGGCCTTGTGCCACATGTAAGCAACACTATAAAATCACCATTATGATAAAGGCAGTTAACTTATGCATGATAACAATGGTTGTATTTATTTACATCTTTTTGGAGGACACTTGTCTTCTATTGTACACACTGCGTACGTAAAAATCGAAACAAGTCAATATTATTCCACTTACAAAAAAAAAAAATCTTACGAAGCTAAATAAATACAGGAACATGTTAAATTTATAAAGTCCTCCTTACTTGTTCCTTATTTAATCATGTGTATGTGAGGGCATATGTGTGTGAGGGCATGTGTGTGTAAGGGCATGTGTGTGTGAGGGCATGTGTGTGTGTGAGGGCATGTGTGTGTGTGAGGGCATGTGTGTGTGTAAGGGCATGTGTGTGTGAGGGCATGTGTGTGTGAGGGCATGTGTGTGTGCGCGCGTTTTATTATCCTACATTAAGAGTTACGGTTCTCGTTCGTGTATGAGACGATCTACATTTCTCAGTGATTATCGTATCGATTTATCGATCCGACTTAAAGAAGGGAAGGATTGAAAGAAAGAAAGGAAGAAAGAAAGAAAGAAAGAAAGAAAGGAGGTTAGAAGGGGTACAGAGTGAATGTTAAGACGAAAGAAAGAATGTAATGAAGGAAAGGACATAAAACGTTAAAAAGATAGAAAGAAAGAAACAAAGAAGGAATGTAGGAAATAGCGTGAACGTTAAGACGAAATAAAAAAGAAAGAAAGAATGAATGAATGAAAAAAGAATTAGGAAAAGAAGAAAAGAAAAATTTGGTGAAAAAGAAGTAGAAGAAAGAAAGGAAGTATGTAGGAAAGGAGACAGAACGTTAAGAAAGAAAGAAAGAAAGAAAGAAAGAAAGAAAGAAAGAAAGAAAGAAAGAAAGAAAGGAAAGGTATCGAGAAAGAAAATTAAAGGCAGAGTAATAGGAGTGAAAAGGAAGAAAGAAAGAAAGAAAGAAAGAATTAAATTAAGAAATAAAGAAAGAGAGGAACTAAGAAAAAAGAAAGAAAGAATGAGGGAAAGGAGACAGAATGTTAAGAAAGAAAGAAAGAAAGAAAGAAAGAAAGAAAGAAAGAAAGAAAGAAAGAAAGAAAATTAAAGGCAGAGGAATAGGAGTGAAAAGAAAGAAAGAAAGAAAGAAAGAAAGAAAGAAAGAAAGAAAAATTAAATTAAGAAATAAAGAAACAGAGGAAGTAAGAAAGAAAGAAAGAAAGAAAGAATGAGGGAAAGGAGACAAAAGGTTAGGAAAGAGAGAAAGAAAAAGTGGGAAAGAAAGAAAGAAAGAAAGAAAGAAAGAAAGAAAGAAAGAAAGAAAGAAAGAAAGAAAAAGAAAGAATGTGGTGAAGAAGACAAAAGGTTAGGAAAGAGAGAAAGAAAAAAGTGTGAAAGAATAAAAGAAAGAAAGTAGATAAAGAGAATGTTAAAAAAGAAAGAAAGAATTAAGGATGGAAAGAACGAAAGAAATAAAATAAAACGTTAAGAAAAAAGAAAGAAAGAAAAAAGAAAGAAAGAAAAAGAAAGAGAGGGAATTGTTTCAAGGTCAAGAAAGAAAGAAAGAAAGAAAGAAAGAAAGAAAGAAAGAAAGAAAGGACTTGGTAAAAGAAAGAAATAATGAGTTCAACAACGTGTGCTTTTGAGTGTGAATGAATGTTTTCCCAGAAGTGGATGCGTTCGTGCGTCTCTTTATGTCAACAGAGTGTGTGCCGCGACATTCGATCAACTTGTTAAACCCCCGTTTCGTAACGGGGAAGGAATAACATTTTCTTCTTCCGGTCCAGAAATATCGGAGAAATTCGTGTTTGTCCGGTCATCCGAAAGAAAGTTAATAAGGAAAAACAAAAAAAAATAAAATAGAAGGCAATTTGGAGAATCTAAAAAAAAAAACAAAAACAAAAACAAAAATAACTGAATTTATAACAGAAAGGATTTAGAAAAGTACAAAGTTGTTAGATTGTACCATACGGAATGTCAAGTTGACGGATATTCATGATTTCGTGTGATTGAGCTGAAATTAAATAGGTTTACATTTTATTGTATAATTTCCAACAGCAAATCTATTTGGTTTCGTTCGGTTTGTTTTACGGCATACCAACCTCAGTGGGTTATTTAATGCCGACAAGATTTTTATTGCTGGCAATATTTCTCCAAAAATGTATTGCTGGTACAGTATAACCCGGATGTAAGAGAGTTGTCGGGACCGGAGAAGAAGTCTCTTATATCCGGGTTTCTCTTATATCCGGGTTTGGTCTATTTTATATACATTAACATAGGCTCTAATTTGGGACCAGAGACAATCTCTCTAATATCCGGGTTTCTCTTATATCCGGGTCTCTTATATCCGGATCACTTACATCCGGGTTACACTGTAATAATTTTTATCTTCAAAAATTTATTGCTGGGAATAAGCTTTTACAAAAAAAAGTATTGCTGGTATTAAAACCTATTTTTACACTTTCATAGTGTTTTGACCCTAGTTTAGGGGTTAACTATTTACCCATAGCTGGGACCCTAACAGGTGCTACCACCCCAGGTCAGGGTTGACCTGGGAACACCAGCAATTAAGAGGTGGTTCCACACTCCTGAAAACCTCCTGATCAGAGGCCTTGCAGTTTATCGTCAGGATGCTAGCAAATTTGCTCATTCTAGTGTTGTATTATTTTCTTTATACGAAATGTTCACTCAATAAAAGACCCAAGAGCCACTCAAAGCAGAGAGTTGCTAAATGTGGTTGCTTTATCGACCTAAGAGTCGGAAGTAAGCAAAGATTATGAGGATATATAGGATAGGTAAGATTTGACCTTAGACGTGATGTGGTTAAGATTACAGTGATCGAGAAAGCATCCCCTCGGGATTCTGTTGTCTATAAAGCAGCGGCTCTTGGGAAGAAAGGGACTTCTACTTTATCAATGGAATACGAAGGGAAGGAAGATGATTCAACCCTGTATGCATGATATAATGGGTCTTAACTGACGGAACTTGAGAATATAACTTGTCAGAAAATTTTCCCTGGAAATAGTGATAGAGTAGTGAGAAACTTGCAACGCTGTGTCTGTAGGGGAATGATTGCAGGATGGAAAATGATTCTAGAAATTTTTGAAACTCTTGGAAACTTCTCGAAATTTCTTGAAACTTATAGAAAGTTCCGGAAAATTCTCCTTCAAAATTTTCCCTGGAAATAGTGATAGAGTAGTGAGAAACTTGCAACGCTGTGTCTGTAGGGGAATGATTGCAGGATGGGAAATGATTCTAGAAATTTTTGAAACTCTTGGAAACTTCTCGAAAGTTCTTGAAACTTAGAAAGTTCCGGAAAATTCTCCTTCAAAATTTTTCCTGAAATAGTGATAGAGTAGTGAGAAACTTGCAACGCTGTGTCTGTAGGGGAATGATTGCAGGATGGGAAATGATTCTAGAAATTTTGAAACTCTTGAAACTTCTAGAAAGTTCTTGAAACTTCTAGAAAGTTCCGGAAAATTCTCCTTCAAAATTTTCCCTGGAAATAGTGATAGAGTAGTGAGAAACTTGCGACGCTTTGTCTGTAGGGGAATGATTGCAGGATGGGAAATGATTCTAGAAATTTTTGAAACTCTTGGAAACTTCTCGAAAGTTCTTGAAACTTAGAAAGTCCCGGAAAATTCTCCTTCAAAATTTTCCTGAAATAGTGATAGAGTAGTGAGAAACTTGCGACGCTTTGTCTGTAGGGGAATGATTGCAGGATGGGAAATGATTCTAGAAATTTTTGAAACTCTTGGAAACTTCTCGAAAGTTCTTGAAACTTCTAGAAAGTTCCGGAATATTCTCCTTCAAAATTTTCCCTGGAAATAGCGATAGAGTAGTGAGAAACTTGCAACGCTGTGTCTGTAGGGGAATGATTGCAGGATGGGAAATGATTCTAGAAATTTTTGAAACTCTTGGAAACTTCTCGAAAGTTCTTGAAACTTCTAGAAAGTTCCGGAAAATTCTCCTTCAGCAAGTCAGCGCTGAACCTATCTGGAATGTCATGGGAAATAGTCTAAGTTTCAAAACATCGGTATTTGAAGGGAATAGTAGTGAATTAAGCAATAACACTTACTGACGAAAGACAAAGAAATATCAAATTTTTTTTACATTGTGTAATCTAGTAACATACAAACATGGATCAATGTAACGTATGTCATGGAAACAGGGATATAGTTTGCGACATTACATGTACCGGAAAGGAGTTGTAATGTTAAAAAATGAGTGCCCCATTCTTCACATATTGGTCAGAATTTAGGGTCAGCCCAGTGATGATAAAAAGTTACTAGCTTGGTTTTTGGCATTCCCTGATTTAGGCATTTTCAGTCACAAATGACTAAGCTCTGCTCCTACAAACTTCCGGTCTTTTTGGCCAGATTTAATCTTTTCTTCTTCCTCTTTTTATTTCACGTTTGTGTTCTCGTTAGTTGAGTGAAGTATGGAAAGCGAAAGTTAGAGAGAAAAAAAAAATAAGGATTTTAAAGGAAAGTGAAAAAGCTTTATTTTAATTTGAATTCTTTTTATTTTGTGTTGTGGATTCCGAGATGAAATCCGATCTCAAATGAATGACAAACGCAGGAATGAAATATAGCAAATAAATGTATTGACGTAATAATACAATTGGTAATACGGTTAGTAGATCCAGAAATGCGGTTAGTAGCAATAATAATATATATATACAGTCTGGGAAATTCAGTATCGAAGTAGGACTTCCTTCTGAGTCTACGTGCTCGCAACTGTGACTCCTACAAAGCGGTTACCTCATACTCTCACTCTCTCACTGTATCAGTGTATCTCTCGTCTAACACCCGGGCATTCATTAGTAGCAGTACAAGTAAACACTGGTCGAGTCCACTTGTATGAAAAAGGGGTGGACCCCAAAACAGGACCAAAGACAAAGAAATATCTAATTTAGTCTGGAAGGTCAATGATGTATGACTATAATAATTATAAGATTAATAAGGCAGGACTATTATGAATATAAGGTCAATGGTGTATGACTATTATAAGTATAAGATTGATAAGGCAGGACTATTATTATATGTTTTATTTTTATCGGATTCAAGAATGACTTTAAATTTTTAAAATTTCATTTCCAAGGTACCGAAACTGAGTGGAGGTACCTAGGCTAACGTATGTTCATTGTTGAACAAGGCCAGGTCTCAAAACGGAAAGAGCGAAATCTCCAAGAATTTAATCATCGTTCTTATCAGTAACAAAGGCCGGAAATCATTGTTTTGTTCTTTGATTGTTTGTCGACAGAGTTTTCGGATTCTAGACGAAAAGAATTCAGACAGCGCCTGTATTTATCTTTCTAGAATCTTTCGCAATTGTTTTCTTCCGCCTCTCAAAATACAACATTACTTTTCGAATATTTTCATACAATGAAGGATTGTTGAGGAATTTATTCTTGGACTGCTGTTCATTATCAAAACGCCCGAGATCGATCGTTAGAGTAAGCATTAAAAATGAGGAAGAAAGAGATTCCGGGTGATCATTTATAAAGTTTCGCGTTGTTGATGGGAAAATTATATTATGATATGTAAAAAGTCAATGTTTTTATCGGGATTATTCCTGCAGTGATTAATTTAAAATCAGAAAGAAACGGATCGTCAGTGTTCAGGAATGAAGACAATCGCTCTTGATGACGTAAGACTATTATAAGTATAAGGTCAATGGTGTATGACTATTATAAGTATAAGATTGATAAGGCAGGACTATTATGGATATAAGTTCAATGATGTATGTCTATTATAATCATAAGGTTAATTATTTTTTGTTGGGGTGTTCACTATTTGCCCTTATCTTAGAACAGGTGCTTCCACCCCGGGCCAGGGTGGCAATCTGAACAACAGCAATAAAGAGGTGGTTCGACGCTCCTAGAAACATTCAATCACCCGATCAGATGCCTTGCTGCCGGATGTAATTTATCGCCATACGCAGAACTAAGTAAATAGTTGTAGCGTGGGCGTTGTGTCCCAGATACGGAAATTAAAGCGATAAAAATGTAGTTGTCTGTATAGAGAAATGGAGAACAGACGAAACAAAGGCTGACGGAGAATCAGAATTCGAAACTCTGTCAGCGTTTAAATTCATTGCTTAACCAAACTTTAATGTCTTCTTAAAGGCGTCTATCTATCTATATATCTATCTATCTATCTATCTATATATATATATATATATATATATATATATATATATATATATATATATATATATCAAAATATGTAAATCTCTATCTGTTTTGTTTAACGACACATCAACCTTTATGGATTATTTAATGGCCAAATCTAAATATTTTGAACACAATTTTATGGCTTCATCTAAATATATTTTGAACGCAATTGTATGCCTTCAACTACAGATAAAATGTATTGTTGGTCATTTTGCTATAATTATGTGTTGTTCGTTGGTTGATTTTGTTTAGCGGCATATTAACACCTCTATGGGTTATTTAATGCCGAAATCTACATATTTTGAACACAATTTTATTATAGCTTCAACTACGGAAAATGTATTGCTGGTCATTTTGCTATAAAATATGTTGTTGGTAATTTTACTATAAATAGGTCATTTTTTTTATTATAAAAATATATTTCTAGAATATTTACTTCAAGAATGTATTTTTACACTTTAATAGTGTTTTGTTTTTATTTGGGGTTTCACTATTTACCCATAGCTGGGACCCTAAGAGGTGCTACCACCCCGTGTCAGAGTGGACCTTGGAAAAACAGCAATTAATAGTTGCTTCCACGCTCCGCTCCCCCAAATTTCCAATCTTCCGATCAGACACCTTGCTACCGGGTGCAGTTTTATGCGTCATATACAGGAATAGTAGGATCGATCATTACTCCTGGATAGTGTGATCAATGGGCGTCTCGTATTTTTTAACCTTGTGTAAAACTGAAGTAAATGCTTACATAGCATACTGGAGGGACAGAGGAAAACAGCGCACAGCCTACTTAACGAGTTTGTGTAAATGACTGACAGAACGAATCCGGATACAAAAACGTCAGACGAAAAAGAAACAGACAAAAAAGAAACAGACAAAAAAGAAACAAGCAAAAAAAAAAAAAAGAAACAGTTAAAAAAGAAACAGTTAAAAAGAAACAGTTAAAAAAGAAACAGGCAAATGTTAGTATTTCTACGTCTTTCTTTAATACAAAGGTTACCTATCGATTTATCACCGTTTTTAAAGGTTAATATCCCAATCAGTCTCCGTAAAGGAATATGCAGAACTGATGGTAAATTAATGAGTTTTTTTAGCAGAGATCTTTCATGGCATCAGCTGGAATGTTCGTCTTAATCATCAGCATTAAAAACACTGTATATAGCTTATTTTTAAAAAATCGGTATCACCCCATGCAAGGAAGTAAAGCCACTAAGACACACGGGATTACATGATGCTTTCTCGTTAGTTGAGAGAAAGAGAATTTTAGAGAAAGAGGAAAAAAAAAGAGAGAAGGGTTTTAAAGGAAAATGTAAATGTCTTATTTTAATCTGAATTCTTTTTAGTTTTTGTTTAGATATTTTATTTTTATCATGACTTACTACAGCTTCATATACAGTGAACATGGTGACCACATCATTCATTTAAAGTTTCCAGAATATCCACTAAACTAATTGTGAGCCACTTCGGCACAGTAAAATACAGGCAAAAAAGAAACAGGCAAATGTTAGTGTTTCTACGTCTTTTTCTAATAGAAAGGTTAGCTATCAATTTCTCTATACCGATCTCCGGTCTGTCTACCCACGCCTTTTTAAGCAGGATCTTGGGCCGATAATATGTCAAAAACTCACGACATAAACTTCGTAAAAAAAGAAATATTTATATCTTTAATGTCAGAACTGATTGTAAATTACTATGAGTTTTTTCGCAGAGTTCTTTCGTTGTCGGAGTGTGGTCAGTTGGGGGCTATTTCGTTTATTCACTTCTCTCCGGGGTAGTTTTCCTGTTTCAACTTGTTTCTTGTTTCAACTTAGCCGCAACTTTTCGTCTGAGGTGGTCTCTATCCTTTTGAATAGGCTCAGAGTTTGTGGTCTGTCGGCGTCAGGGTTTTCTCGAACATTTTTCAAATCGCTATTGTTTTCTCTTTGCATCAATTCTCTTTTGATTGGCCAAATTATTTTTTTTCTCTTCCGGTGTTCCGTTTCGACCAATTTTCTGATTTTTTTTTTCTTCCGCAATGGAAGTTCCGACCAATTGTTATTGATCGAACATCCTTTCTCCTCTTGTTGCGGGCGTGGTTACATTTCTTGTTTTTTGGTATATTTTTTTTGCACGTCGCAAATAAATAGGTTCTGCTGTTGCAAACTTCCGGTGTTTAGGGACTTCAGAAAGGATCTTTTCCGCCTTCTTGGCGCCCTCTTCTTTCCCTATGTTTGTTTTCCTGTTGTCTTCCTTAATTATCTACTTTGAAAATGTCTCCACTTTAAACGTATAGAAACAGGTCAAATTTATAGACAGATAGAAAGAAACTTTTTTCTCTGATAAGGTTTCTAAACCAAATTGAATGCGCAAATGTCTGATTTTAAACTGAATTCCCGTTTTGATATCATGTTTTTGTTTATTATATTGTTCTTTTTTTCGAAAATCAAGACTCACTGTTTCACTCCTATCTCCACCTCAATTGGGTCATGCAAACAACTGGTTTTTTCTCACATCATTCATTTTCTTTTTCCAGCATATCCACTAAACTAATTGTTTTTATTTTCAACTTCAGTTATTTTCAGTTTTAAAAAAAATACAGTCAAAAAAAAACAATCAAATTTTAGAATATTTCTAATAATGCAAGGTGCTTTCTTTAATAGAAAAGGTTACCTATCAATTTCTCACCCTTTTTAAAGGTTAATATGTCAATCAATCTTCGTAAAGAAATATGCAGAACTGATTGTAAATTAATGAGTTTTTTGGCAGAGTTCTTTCGTTGCATCAGTTGGAATGTTCGTCTTAATCATCGGCATTAAAACACTGTATATAGTTCTTTTAAAAATTATTTTTTCACCCCTTTTTCATTTTTTTTTTTATAATGAAGTAAAGCCACTAAGATTTTTTGGTACATGGGATTTGCAGGATTTGCTTTCTCGTTTTTTTGTTGGGTTGTCTTCCCATCGCTTGAGAGAAGTATAGAAAGAGAAATTTATAGACAAATAGAGAAAAAAGAGATAAGGGTTTTAAAGGAAAGCGCAAATGTCTTATTTTAATCTGAATTCTTTTTAGTTTTTGTTTATATATTTTATTTTGATCAAGACTCACTATAATCTCTTAGACAGTAAACATGGTGAGCAAATCATTCATTTGAAGTTTCCGGAATACCCACTAAACTAATTGTGAACCACTTCGACACAGTAAAAAGAAACAGGCAAATGTTATCTTTCTACGTCTTTCTTTTAATTAAAAAGGTTACCTCGATTTATAAATAGGTTAATATGTCCAAATGTGGTTCAGAAATGGTAAATTAATGAGTTTTTTTAGCAGAGATCTTTCAAATGGTCAGCTTGAATGTTTTTAATCATGGATATAGTTTTATTTTAAAAAAATGCATCTCTGTGAAAGGGGTAAAAGCCACTAAGAAACATAAGGTTTCTCGTTAGTTGAATACTTTTGAATAAAAAGAGAAAAAAAGTTTTAAAGGAAACTGGGTAGTCTTATTTTAATCTGAATTCTTTTTAGTTTTTGTTTATAATTTTATTTTGAAATATAGATAATCTTTAGACAGTAAACATTTTTTTTTTTAGATAAACTAATTGTGAACCACTTCGGTATTTTATGTTTTTTGATAAAGGTCCATTGGTTCAGAATAGTAATTTTAACTTTTTTAGGATAAGTTTAGGTATTTTATTTTTTAGATAAGAGAAAAACTGGTAGCTTTTATTTTTTTTAAATCTTTGTAAATATAGATAAGCTTTTAGGTATTTTATTTTTTTAGATAAGCTTAGGTATTTTATTTTTTTAGATAAGCTTAGGTATTTTATTTTTTTAGATAAGCTTAGGTATTTTATTTTTTTAGATAAGCTTAGGTATTTTATTTTTTTTAGATAAGCTTAGGTATTTTATTTTTTTAGATAAGCTTAGGTATTTTATTTTTTTTAGATAAGCTTATTTTTTTTTAGATAAGGGTATTTTATTTTTTTTTAGATAAGCTTAGGTATTTTATTTTTAGATTTTTTTTATTTTTTTAGATAAGCTTAGGTATTTTATTGTTTTTAGATAAGCTTAGGTATTTTATTTTTTTAGATAAGCTTAGGTATTTTATTTTTTTTTAGATAAGCTTAGGTATTTTATTTTTTTAGATAAGCTTAGGTATTTTATTTTTTATATAAGCTTAGGTATTTTATTTTTTTAGATAAGCTTAGGTATTTTATTTTATTTATTTATTTTTTTTCTTGTTTAAATCGGTATTACTTCCATGCAAGGCAGTAAAGCCACTTAGACACGATTGATGTGGAAGAATTAGGAACAGAAACATTAATAATGAGCGGGAAGAGGAAAAAGTAATCAGGAGGACAGTAGATAGCGATTGACATTGCATTTAAATTTTTGAAGATTAAAGTTGGCTGGAAAGCATAGAACTGGAAGAGAGTTCCACAAGCGAGAAGTGCGAAAAAAACTGTTATCATACAATTTACGGTTGCATCTAGCCAGCTCAACTGTAAATATAGATATTTAACTAAATATATATTTAAATATTTTATATTTATAAATATTTATAGATATTTAACTAAATATATATATATATAGATATTTAACTATATATATATATATATATATATATATATATATATATATTTATAAAAATATTTATAATATACATACATACATACATATATATATATATATATATATATATATATATATATATATATATAATATATTATAAATATTTATAGATATTTAACTAAATATACAGAGTGTTTCAAAAAATTTGATATCATTTCGCAATCTAATAACTTTGTTAGATCTCCTTCAAATGACTTCAAATTTTAATAGCATCTTTATGTTTAATGTTTGTTTTATGTTTTTATGTCTTTATGTTTTTGTGTTTTTTTCTTATTTGTATTTTTATGTTCTTTAATCTTTAATCTTTTTCTTTACAGGTATAAAAAATGCTATTTACTAGAAGATAAAAGGCGTTTTGTGTGTTCACATAATCCACATGCTTTTGCATTTCTCATTCAGATTTGGAAGAATAAATCTTATGATCTTCAACATTAATACTTTTTAATTTCATTTGCCTTAATCATGTACTTTCTGTGATATTTACATCTCAAAGGATATCAAATTTTTTGAAACACCCTGCATATTTAAATATTTATAAATATTTATAGATAATTAAATATTTAAGTTATAAATATATGAATTAATTGTGAATTTTTTCCTATGTTTTTTTTTTCTAGCAAGAATTGTGATTTTTTTTGTGTGCCTCTATTACCATTTTCTCAGCGCGTAATGGCGGTTTTGCGTTCTTGCTCTTGAGACCTCTGGCTCAGAACAAGGTAGCTTTTTAATTTTTGTCTATTAGAACAATGCTATAAACCAATTAATCGACGTACATATGCTTACAAAGGATGAACATGATGACCGACATATTGTGATTTTGAAGTTAGAGCAACGTGTCTACTAGTTTTTTTGACTGGTGTTAATGTCAGTTACTTTTTATTGCAACTTCTCAAAAAGTCATTTTACGAACTTAGTACTTTTACTAGTTTATTTTCATAGTCTTGTTGCATGGCGATGGTGGCCCATTTGGAGAAAAAAAAAAGAAACTGCAATTTGTTTGAAATAAATACACTAAATAAATAAATACACTAAATAAATAAATACACTAAATAAATACACTCGTGAAGATTTCCGTTGTCCCTATCGTTTTGGTTTTAACTGGATACTCTCCTGTACAGATGAAGCTGAACGACTCCAACAACACACGATACGACAACAAAAAAAAGTACATAAAAAAGGGGTGGCATTTTATATTACTGTATGTCTACATTGGTCAGGAAATTAATTTTTGAAAATTCGATAACGGAAGATTCGGTAATTTTGACAAAGTAGAAAAATTTAGCATTGTTTCTTTGTTTTGTTTTATGACATATCAACCTCAATGGGTTATATAATGCCGACAACATTTTTAGGATAGATTCGTATGAATAGAATATGTATTCTTTGGTTTAGATTGGTTTGGTTTATTTTGTTTAACGGCATATCAACCTCAATGGGTTATTTAATGCCGACAACATTTTTAGGATAGATTCATATGAATAGAATATGTATTCTTTGGTTTAGATTGGTTTGGTTTATTTTGTTTAACGGCATATCAACCTCAATGGGTTATTTAATGCCGACAACATTTTTAGGATAGATTCATATGAATAGAATATGTATTCTTTGGTTTAGATTGGTTTGGTTTATTTTGTTTAACGGCATATCAACCTCAATGAGTTATTTAATGCCGACAACATTTTTAGGATAGATTCGTTCGAATAGAATATGTATTCTTTGATTTAGATTGGTTTGGTTTATTTTGTTTTATAGCATATCAACCTCAATGGGTTATTAAATGCCGACAAGATTTTTATTGCTGGTAATTTTTTTTTTCAGAAATATATTGTTGGTAATAATTTTTTCTTCAAAATATATTGCTGATAATATTTTTCCCAAAATGCATTGCTGGTAATATTTTTTCCCAAAAATATACAGTTGGTAATAAAGTTTTCATCAACAATTTATTGCTGGTAATTTTCTTACAAAACCTTATTGCTTGTTTTTCACCTATTTTTACACTTTCATATTGTTTTGACCCCAGTTAACTATTTGTTTATAGCTGGGACCCGAAGCAGGTGCTACCACCCTGGGTCAGATTGGACCTGGGAACACCAGCAGTTAAGAGATGGTTCCATGTTCCTCGAAGCCTCTTGATCAGAGGCCTTGCTGTTGGATGTAGTTTATCGTCATACCCAGGACGGGGAAAATTTAGTAACTCTGAATTAAAAGTCAATTGAAAATTGATTTTAGGGTCGTTCTCGAGTGGGGATTTGGGACCTAAGTCTCACTCTCCTATTTATTTTAAATAACTGAAAATCGTGGGGTTAAGATAAAACCCCACTACAACAATACCAGGGCCATACTTGCAGAAGGGGGGGGGGCTTAGGGTCTAGGCCTCCTTCTCCAATATTTGTTTTAAAAGTATTATTAACTATGGCGTCTAGATAAAACCCCACTACAAAAAATATCAGGGCCATGCTTTCTGGAGGGGGCTAGGCACCAAAATCATGGGTTTCAGTGCAGATAAAACCCTACTGCAACATCACCAGGGCCTTACTTAATGGGGGGGGGTCTAACCAGCTCTCCAATATTTTTAAATAAATATTTTTTTTAAATAAGTATTTATTTAATTACAGTGTAACCCGGATATAAGAGACCCGGATATGAGAGAAACCCGTATATAAGAGACCTCGTCTCCGGTCCCGACAACTCTCTTATATCCGGGTTACACTGTACTATACTCTGTTGTTTTCAGGCAAAGAAAATCGATTTCTCTAAGTTAAAGTTAAGTTCTACTTTCCAAATTATTATTTTAATAAAAAAGTAGTAAGTAAATTAAGTTTTAGATAGTTATTTCTTTTTAAAGAAACAAAAACTATGTAGCCTGATTTCTGTTTTTTTTTTAGTGGAAGGGGCTTAACCCTAAAATTCCCATTCCAGAATGGCTCTAAAATCAATTTTCAGTCGACTTTTATTTCGTAGTTACCGAATTTTCCTACCGAAATTTCCGTTACTGAATTTTCCGTTAGCGAATATTCCGTTACCGAATTTTCCTTTACCGAATATTCCGGCATCCTGGAAATAGTACTAAGTTAACATATAAATTATAAACATATAAATTGTGACTTTTTCCTGTGTGTGTGTTTTTTTTTCTTTTTTTCGTAACCAAAATTGTGACTCTTTTCTTATGACCTTACCGGCCGTGGACAGAACAGGGATTAGGAGAGATAGCAAAAAGACAAACTTTGCTAATGGCAGAAAAAGGGAAGGAAGTTGTGGAAAGCCATGATCGCCTACGTCCTGAACGGACACGGCACAGAGAAGCAGAAGGAAGCTATTATTACTGATAGGATAGGACTATCATATGTCGAATGTAAAGACATGGCTTTACTGTGATAGAGCACTCTGTCATTTTACTCCAGAGATCGTAGCCAAAAAATTAATTGTGATTATAATAAATGTAGGAATTCTGAAAGCTTAGCGCCATTCAGTTGTTTAACTTCAACAAGGAAAACACCTGCTCCGAAAGTATAGGGCTTTTCATTTAATTCCAAAGGCAGCAAACCCAGCTTTTATGGCTTCGTTTTTTAAGAGCGGACACCAATGATTATTCATTTGCTTTGAGAATATATGGCGAATTTTGGCGCCAAATGTTGAATTAGGTCCGGTCACAGAGCGGTCACCACGTAAATAAAGAAACTGTGTGTGTGTGTGTGTGTGTGTGTGTGTGTGTGTGTGTGTGTGTGTGTGTGTGTGTCAAGGGGAAGATCTCGTTTGGCCCATGGGAAGTGATCAGCAGTGAAATGAATGTTCGTGTCTGGATGACAGCGCCTACGGAAAGCTGCGGCTGGCAGACGTGAGTGAGACGGATAGCGGCGGGATGCGATTGTTACTGGAGATGGATCGAATGTTGGGGGGTGTCAGAACAGAACAGAGAGAGAGAGAGTTGGGGGAGAGAAAGAAAAAAATGAATAAGATTGTAAAAGATAAAGATAGAGAGGAAAGGAATGAGGGAGTGCGAGAACAAGAGTGGGTAAGGAGAAAGAGAGGGAACGGATAATATAGAGAGTATGAAAGAGTATCGAGAGGGTAGTAGAACAACATAGAGAGAGAGGACGAAAAAGAGATAGACAGAAAGAGAAGAAGGGAGAAGTGAAAGTGATGGATTTAATGAAGAGTGTTAAAAGGATGAGCATTTCTTGCTATCAAGAAGTTAGAGAGAAAAAATGAGAAAAAGGGCGAAAATGAGGGAAAATAGAGAGAGGAAAAAGAAAGAAAAAGAGAAAGCATTATTTACATTATTCGGACTATTGTCCTCATCTTTGTCGCCATATTTATTACAACGTTTCGGCCGTTGTACGCTCCGGCCTTCTTCAGGTGGTTGGAATGTCGAACGGAACCCTTTATTTCGCTCACTGGGGTAGACTGTTCTATTTCCACGTGCCATGTTTTAATGGATGTCAGTTATCAGTTATCTCCTGTTAATTTTCCTCTGAAAGTTCTCCACTGCCTTAACCGGGTATTGAACTCACACTCTTTGGGTCCTGTCACTGGATCTAACCAGCGCCTTTATCCACTGTGCCGTAGAAATACAGACAGATCCAAAAAGAGAAAGGTTAAAAGGAAATTGGGAGTGGAGAAGAAATATATAATACCAAGCCAAAGAAAGAAAGAAAGCAAAAGGGAAGAAAGAAAGCGTAGTATCGTATGCAAATAAAATAGACAAGTATAAATAGAGAACAACTGGCGAACATAGGGACAGCTATATCTAGAAAACCTGGTAGCTATTCAGGACACGGAGAACTGTATTATGACTGCTACTACGCAAAGAGATATGCAAAATATAACAGAATGAAGAACGGATCAAGAATCTCGAAGAGAGTGGAGACGTGACAAAATGTTAAAGAATTTTAACGAAACTCGTTCCAGCCGTTCACAGAGAGTCCTTTCATCCATCTTTCTCTTTTGTTTGTCTAGTGGGTTTTATCTTCTGCTATTGGGTCCTTGGTTCCATATTTATATTAAGCGAACGAACCGAGGCAAGCAAACAGACTCACAAGGGAAATTTGCCTGAGAGACAGGAAAATATAAATTTTGTTAAAACTCGCCCAGGCTTACTAGTGGACTTAGCGTGTTGCGATTTAAGTTAGCGTTAGCCTTGCATACGTTCTGCTAGGTGGTGTCAATTTAGCTTTGCTGCAATGAGTCGAACGTGTTAATTAAAAAAAAAATTATTAACGATAATAGTAATATTAGTCGTTTCCTTATAAGGAAACTCGGCATTCATTGAAATTTATAAAATCCTTCCCTTAAAACAAATTTTTCCTGAGACCTAAAGAGTTCAATTTCTCGAAACCATTTCTAACCATTGATCTTATAAGACGGTTGTATACAACTGACAGTTTAGACATTTCTGAACGTGTTTGGCTCCATTCATAGGAGGTAAAAAACAGGTAAGGAGATTAAAAAAGCACAGTTGGTTTTACTAGAGTGCATAGCTTAGTACAATAAATTTCCATTATTTGGGGGGGGGCAATTAAAAGTTTTTACTTTTTAACATACAAAATACTCCCACGATTTTAAAAACAAATACTTAATGATTAAAATAACAAATACTTGTTTAATAAAAATGCAATATTGTTTTCTTACATAACGTTTCTTTAAGATTTTTATACAAGAATTTAGTTTTCAGTTCGCCCTGTGTTTGCAAGAACTCTAAACATATTACAAGGTTAAATGCTTAACAGCACTGGATTTTGGCTCCAGAAAGAAATATTTACACATGGCCAGTTGTATGTTGCATGCCCAAGAGTAAGAAATCATAAGAATTTAATCTTCGCTGTTTGCACTTCTCTCCAAAATGTCGAGCGGTCAATGTTTGACTATTTTAGAGGATGTGATGAACGGATGGATGGAGGGAAGTCACAGAATTTTATATATAGAACTGAGCTATATGTATTTGAAATGTTTAGTATATACTAATTCGACATCCAGAATTTTTATGATGAATTTAGGGCATGTGCCACCATAGACTTCACTCCAATTCTAGATCATAGTTTTCGTTTTGCAAAGGCTTATCTTGAGTACACAGCCTACCTAGGTATATGAATGATATGATCTATTTCCATACCTGAGGATGTCTGTAGGAACAGACGAAAGCTTGTAAAAACTAAAAAAGACCTTATGAAACTGGAATTTATAAACAGGGATCATATCATTCATATGCATATTCGGGGTTAGTGTATCTTATTGTAATTGTTTGCGAAGATGTATTCTCGCCATTTAAATCATTAACCTCTATATTTGTTTTTTTGTATGAATGATTCATGTAATTATAAATAAATATATATATATATATATATATATATATATATATATATATATATATATATATATATATATATATATATATATATATATATATATATATATATATATATATATATATATATATATATATATATATATATATATATATATATATATATATATATATATATATATATATATATATATATATATATACATATATATATATATATATATATATATATATATATATACATACATATATATATATATATATATATATATATATACATATATATATATATATATATATATATATATATATATATACATATATATATATATATATATATATATATATATATATATATATATATATATATATATATATATATATATGTATGTATGTATAGTGGAACCTCGGTTCACGAATTTTATTCGTTCCTGGAGTCTGTTCGTAACCCGAAATTGTCGTAATTCGAAACTATTTTTCCAATAGGAATCCGTTCTAATAGATTAATCCGTTTCTGGTCCCAATACGATTGCTTATTTAAGCTTTAACAGTAGTACTTTGTGCACAAGTTTATACACAAAACTAATGAAAATCAATAAATCGAAGAAAAAATAAACCCAATACTAAACAGATAAACTATAGACGAACCCATTAATTTTACTGTACCTGTAAATCAGAGAGTTGATGGGGTAAGAGGAATGGGAAAGGAAGTGATTCTTTGGAAAAGGGGAGGAAAGACATGATCGTCTCTTTATTTATAATAGTATAGTATCGTTGATTTTGCCACATTAAACTGAGTAGGAAGAGACAATAACATCAATAATTGTTTTTCTCTTAATTTTTCTTTAGCAGTATCACTGCTAGTTTTCTTTGGAGCCATGACTGACGACTAATGAAGAGAAGAAATAAAAGTCACATTACAATAAAATTAGAAAAGAAAAGCACAACACAACACACGAATGTATACAACACGGCGATCGACTAAGAAATGATTCCATTCAGGTTAAATCGGGTCGGCTCGGTTCTGTAATGTTCGAGAACAGAACCGAAATTCTGTTCGAAAACCGATTTGTTCGACATGTGAGACGTTCGAGAACCGAGGTTGCACTATATATATATATATATATATATATATATATATATATATATAATATATATATTTATTTAAAAATATGATTCTAATTCGCGACATAAGAGGTCATGTTTCAAAACAAAAAAAACTTCAATTCAAAAAATTATATTGAAGTTTTCGGCTCTTGTTTTGAAACATGAGACCTTTATGTAGCGAATTGGAATCATATTTTTAAATAAATAATTATATTTATGCTCTACTTTTGTATCGAGCACTATTTTAAAAAAATAATAACTAAAATACTAAGGGACTTTGGATTATTTACCTAAACAGTTCCTTCCTATTTTCTATATATTTTCACACACACACACACAAACACACACACACACACACACACACACACACACACACACACACATATATATATATATATATATAGTTAGGTAATGAAAAGTTTGGTAATCCATATGGATAATCCCAAGGAGGATGTAATCCAGAGAGCTCAATGTCAAACCAGAGGATATATTAATTTACTTAGAAAACAGACAACCTTAAGGGTCCATTGATTATATTTAATTTCCCTAGGAAGGTGATTTTTTCCTATTTCCTCAGATCATATTTACGTTTTATTTTACCCTTGGATATGTGATCTGAGGAAATAGGAAAAAAACAGCTTCCTGGGGAAATAAAATATAGTCAATGGACCCTTAAGGTTGTATGTTTTCTAATTAAATTTATATATATATATATATATATATATATATATATATATATATATATATATATGTGTGTGTGTGTGTGTGTGTGTGTGTGTGTGTGTGTGTGTGTGTGTGTGTGTGTGAGATTCCTAACGTAATGGATTTTATTTATCAATCCAACAGATTTTTGTCACTTTAAATCTTGTTTTTGGTGGATACTCATATTTGAATAGACGCACCATTTATTTATTAAACAGTATATTTATTTATTTTTAGCCTGCCGACCGGGATATTCAAGATATTTTCAGATATGAAAATTTCGTGGAATTTAATACAAGCAGGATTTCGCTTTCAAGCACTCATCAAACTTTACTTGATAGCCAAGTTTTACTTCGTGGCCGAGTCGGTTGAGGCACATCGGATCTAATGACGCTTTCCCTCAGCCTAGAGGCACGCAGGTTCGAATCTTGACGGAGAGCGCATATTTTTCTTTAATAAATTTTATCGAATATTCAAGCCGGTATAAGAATATATATATATATATATATAGATAATATTAGTGGAAAATATACATACATATGAAAAATATATCTAAAAATTCCCATACATGTATATTTTCAGAAAAAATTTTTCCAAGAGGAAGGATCCAGGTAGAACTCAATGTCTAGGACAGAGTAAGGATATAATAAAAGGCTTAAACACTAATATTCCATGGTCATAATTTATTCCATTGGAATCGTAAATACGATCCAAATCATCAGACCTACAAATTCAAAATGAAAACAGAAAATATATATATATATATATATATATATATATATATATATATATATATGAGAGTTCAAATATGGATCTGAATCTGACAGGATGATAAAATAAAGAACAAATAGGAAACGCATATCAATCTAGCATGTTTCACTTTTATTAAAGTTTCGCCAGAGACTGAAATAAAACAGATACAAAAACAGAAACTCTATTATTTTCAATTTTGTTTGGATCAGTTGTCAGTCACATCTCATGGCCATTAAAACCGTAGATAACTCTATATGTACGATTCTTGTATGTCCAAGCGGGCATCGGATGGTAATGATTCGTAATTGTGTATATGTGTCTGTCTAGTGGGAGTTCTAATGTCTTCACCTTTGAGCGGTCAGCTAGCGAAGCGGGTGTCACTTCATTCTAAACTACGGCTGACCTCTTTAAACATGTATTATTTGTATTAGATAGATATAAGTTAGATTCTTTAAGAATGGATTCAAAGAAAGATGGCGATGTAATATAATGTTTTAGGTGCGTGTTTATAGTTGGTAATAACGTTATTATTAAGTTATCAAGGTATTTTCTCCTTAAAGAATTATGTTCATTTTTAATTGGGATGGCATTAGTGAAATCAAAATTATGCCCAGCATCGTTTAGATGCAAAACATAAATTTAGACAAATGCTTTATCTCGTTTCACATCGAAACAATACTGGACATAACTTTGATTTCACTAACACAACGAAGGTGAAAGCATAGATCTGACCGCATTGGGCGGTCACTGTGCGGCATATATATGCTGGACTCTCCCGTCGTTTATCAACTTTTGTGGGTCAAGCAGCTCATTTCCTAGGAACTGACAGTCCAGACCCCAACACATATGATTTGATTATAGTGGTGAAGGCTTTGTGAAGAACCAACCACACTTTTTGAAGGGCCGAATGCAGGCATCTGGTGCACAATGTCCACAAGGTCCCCAAATGACGCTCCGTGAGATTTGAATTCACAGTTTACCACCACGGGTCAGGGCGGACCTGGGGAAAACGACAATTAAGAGGTGGTTCTACGCTCCTCAAAACCTTCAATCTTTCGATCAGATACCTTGCTGCCGGATATAACTTATCGTCATACCCAGGACTCGAAAAATGTCTGGGATATTGAAAACATTTTCTCTGCATTCTGAAACAAACACCGATCACCCAAGTCCATGGATCAACGCCTGGAAGACCTTGTTTTCCAAACCACAGGCCGGGGCATGTTGTGGGAGAGAAAACAGTATAATGATTTATATTAATGGACCTGGGAACAGCAGAAATTAACAAATCGTTCCACGCTCCTCAAAACCTCCAATGTCATGATTAGATGTCTTGCTGTCGGATGTAGTTTATCGTCATACCCAGGACTAGAAAAATGTCTGGGATACTAAAAACATTTTTTCTGCATTCTGAAACAAACATCGATTAAGTCGTTCCATTATAATGATTTATATTGATGAACAATATGGATAGGCCTGAGAAAAGAATAAATATAGTCTAAATGTATGCCAAACATAAAACATATTAATAAACTTATTGATAAACAATACAGAAGGGAAGGTCAAAAATTATCCGCACTCTTTTCTAAAGATATATCATGACGAAAGTGCAGTTGATTTTTGCCTCAGTCTTGTACCACATACAAATGCCAATGTTATTTTTTTTATTATAATAGAACTAATATTTTTTTATTATAATAGAATAATTTCTGGATCTTTTATAAGGTTAGATTATAAGGTTTAATTTCTAGATCTTTTACAAGGTTAGATTATAAGGTTTAATTTCTGGATCTTTTACAAAGTTAGATTATAAGGTTTAATTTCTGGATCTTTTATGAGGTTAGATTATAAGGCTTAATTTCTAGATCTTTTACAAGGTTAGATTATAAGGTTTAATTTCTGGATCTTTTATAAGGTTAGATTATAAGGCTTAATTTCTAGATCTTTTATAAGGTTAGATTATAAGGTTTAATTTCTGGATCTTTTACAAGGTTAGATTATAAGGTTTAATTTCTGGATCTTTTATAAGGTTAGATTATAAGGCTTAATTTCCGGATCTTTTATAAGGTCAGATTATAAAGTTTATTTTCTGGATCTTTTATAAGGTTAGATTATAAGGTTTAATTTCCGGATCTTTCATAAGGTGAGATTATAAAGTTTATTTTCTGGATCTTTCATAAGGTTAGATTATAAGGTTTAATTTCCGGATCTTTCATACGGTGAGATTATAAAGTTTATTTTCTGGATCTTTCATAAGGTTAGGTTATAAGGTTTAATTTCCACATCTTTCATAACATTATGTATCGTTAATCCTGACAAAAAGGTTGTCATTGGAAAGGCAATGCCTCATCGTTGTAAACACTTTTAAATCATTAAAGTCTTCATTTATGTATGGTAGTTGTTAAATTCAAGTGGTATATATCGAGGATGAGGTTTTTAGGCCACTTCGAGATGCTGTAATATCAAGCTTGTTTCACTTAATCAATTATGACTCAATAGTGAGTTCGATCCTCACTATGGGTGCCATGCTTTCTGCCTCGTGCCACATCTAAGCAGGCGTATTCGTTTTGCTCAAAAACTGAGGTTGCATTATGCACGAACTATATAAAAAAAGTCATTTTCCCCCCAAAATACAATGGCCGCATTATAACTGAAATAGACTTATACATGAATATATACAGTATTTAGATATTTAAAATGTTTTTAAATATTTTAGATAGTATAGTTTTACATATCTGTATTTGTGAAAAAGTTGAAAATTAATTTAAAAATGGCGACGGATAACCACAAGGAGACAAATTCTGTTCTGGATGGATTTTCGGTGGCCATAACCTACCTAGTAGACCTCCACCCTGTTACCCTTTGATAACCTTAACTGTACAGGTGTTATGTACCGTTAATCCCGACAAAAAGGTTGTCATTGGAAAAACAAAACCTCATCGATGTAAACACAAGTGAAACGAAGATAAATGCAAATTTGGAATAGGAAAAAATCGTTTAAGTCTTCATTTATATGAGTTATATTTTGATTTTAAGTGGCATCCATAATGGATGATGTTTTTTACACTTCGACGTGATATAATATTCAGCTCGTCTCATAAGATCAGTTGTGACAGAATAGTGATTTCGATACGCAAACATCATACTTTCACCCTTGTGCCACATCTAAGTTACATAGACGAGGTTTAGCACTTCATGTAATGACAAAAGGGAAGAAACTTAGGCTACGTAAGAGGCACGCCCAGGGTAAAGAAGCTACCATAGTCGGACATGAACGGAAACTTAGGCTGTGTAGGAGGCAGGCCCAGGGTAAAGAAGCTACCGTAGTCGGGCATGAACGGAAACTTAGGCTGTGTAGGAGGCAGGCCCAGGGTAAAGAAGCTACCGTAGTCGGGCATGAACGGAAACTTAGGCTGTGTGTAGGAGGCAGGCCCAGGGTAAAGAAGCTACCGTAGTCGGGCATGAACGGAAAAATTAGGGCTGTGTAGGAGGCAGGCCCAGGGTAAAGAAGCTACCGTAGTCGGGCATGGACGGAAACTTAGGCTGTGTAGGAGGCAGGCCCAGCATAAAGAAGCTACCGTAGTCGGGCATGAACGGAAACTTAGGCTGTGTAGGAGGCAGGCCCAGGGTAAAGAAGCTACCGTAGTCGGGCATGAACGGAAACTTAGGCTGTGTAGGAGGCAGGCCCAGGGTAAAGAAGCTACCGTAGTCGGGCATGAACGGAAACTTAGGTTGTGTGGGAGGCAGGCCCAGGGTAAAGAAGCTACCGTAGTCGGGCATGAACGGAAACTTAGGCTGTGTAGGAGGCAGGACCAGGGTAAAGAAGCTACCGTAGTCGGGCATGAACGGAAACTTAGGCTGTGTAGGAGGCAGTCCCAGGGTAATGAAGCTACCCGTAGTCGGGCATGAACGGAAACTTAGGCTGTGTAGGAGGCAGGCCCAGGCTACCGTAGTCGGGCATGAACGGAAACTTAGGCTGTGTAGGAGGCAGGACCAGGGTAATGAAGCTACTGAAGTTGGGCATGAACTTAGGCTGTGTAGGAGGCAGGCCCAGCATAAAGAAGCTACCGTAGTCGGGCATGAACAGAAACTTAGGCTGTGTAGGAGGCAGGCCCAGGGTAAAGAAGCTACCGTAGTCGGGCATGAACGGAAACTTAGGCTGTGTAGGAGGCAGGCCCAGCATAAAGAAGCTACCGTAGTCGGGCATGAACAGAAACTTAGGCTGTGTAGGAGGCAGGACCAGGGTAAAGAAGCTACCGTAGTCGGGCATGAACGGAAACTTAGGCTGTGTAGGAGGCAGGCCCAGGGTAAAGAAGCTACCGTAGTCAGGCATGAACAGAAACTTCGGGCATGAACAGGCCAACTTAAAGAAGCTGTGTCGGGCAGGAACGGAAACTTAGGTGGGAGGCAGGCCCAGGGTAAAGAAGCTACCGTAGTCGGGCATGAACGGAAAATTAGGCTGTGTAGGAGGCAGGCCCAGGGTAAAAGAAGCTACCGTAGTCAGGCATGAACGGAAACTTAGGCTGTGTGGGAGGCAGGCCCAGGGTAAAGGAGCTACCGTAGTCGGGCATGAACGGAAACTTAGGCTGTGTAGGATGCAGGCCCAGGGTAAAGAAGCTACCGTAGTCGGGCATGAACGGAAACTTAGGCGGTAAGGCAGGCCCAGGGTAAAGAAGCTACCGTAGTCGAGCATGAACGGAAACTTAGGCTGTGTGAGGCAGGCCCAGGGTAAAGGAGCTACCGTAGTCGGGCATGAACGGAAACTTAGGCTATATAGGATGCAGGCCCAGGGTAAAGGAGCTACCGTAGTCGGGCATGGACGGAAACTTAGGCTATAGTGGGATGCAGGCCCAGGGTAAAGGAGCTACCGTAGTCGGGCATGGACGGAAACTTAGGCTATATAGGATGCAGGCCCAGGGTAAAAAGAAGCTACCGTAGTCGGGCATGGACGGAAACTTAGGCTATATAGGATGCAGGCCCAGGGTAAAGGAGCTACCGTAGTCGGGCATGGACGGAAACTTAGGCTATATAGGATGCAGGCCCAGGGTAAAGAAGCTACCGTAGTCGGGCATGAACGGAAACTTAGGCTATATAGGATGCAGGCCCAGGGTAAAGGAGCTACCGTAGTCGGGCATGGACGGAAACTTAGGCTATATAGGATGCAGGCCCAGGGTAAAGGAGCTACCGTAGTCGGGCATGGACGGAAACTTAGGCTATATAGGATGCAGGCCCAGGGTAAAGGAGCTACCGTAGTCAGGCATGGACGGAAACTTAGGCTATATAGGATGCATGCCCAGGGTAAAAGGAGCTACCGTAGTCGGGCATGGACGGAAACTTAGGCTATATAGGATGCATGCCCAGGGTAAAGAAGCTACCGTAGTCGGGCATGGACGGAAACTTAGGCTATATAGGATGCAGGCCCAGGGTAAAGGAGCTACCGTCGTCGGGCATGGACGGAAACTTAGGCTATATAGGATGCAGGCCCAGGGTAAAGGAGCCACCGTAGTCGGGCATGGACGGAAACTTAGGCTATATAGGATGCAGGCCCAGGATAAAGGAGCTACCGTAGTCGGGCATGGACGGAAACTTAGGCTATATAGGATGCAGGCCCAGGGTAAAAGGAGCTACCGTAGTCGGGCATGGACGGAAACTTAGGCTATATAGGATGCAGGCCCAGGGTAAAGGAGCTACCGTAGTCGGGCATGGACGGAAACTTAGGCTATATAGGATGCAGGCCCAGGGTAAAGGAGCTACCGTAGTCGGGCATGAACGGAAACTTAGGCTGTGTAGGATGCAGGCCCAGGGTAAAGGAGCTACCGTAGTCGGGCATGGACGGAAACTTAGGCTATATAGGATGCAGGCCCAGGGTAAAGGAGCTACCGTAGTCGGGCATGGACGGAAACTATATAGGATATATAAAAGGGATGCAGGCCCAGGGTAAAGGGTAGCTACCGTAGTCGGGCATGAACGGAAACTTAGGCTGTGTAGGATGCAGGCCCAGGGTAAAGGAGCTACCGTAGTCGGGCATGAACGGAAACAAAAGTATGGTATCTAAATCTTCTACTATTACGCTAAGTAGATTTTCTTACGATTTTGGCATAGCTTTGTAGCAAAAAGAATGAAAACCATTTATTTGCTATTAGGTTGGTGCAAAAATAATGACGTAATAATGTCGTTTTTTGATGTTAGAAAATACGTTAAAAACGACATTATTACGTCATTATTTTGCACCAACCTAATATAAAATATGTCCAGGATGTTGCCTAGTACTGAAATATTTAACTACGGTAGGCCT
>CAHIKZ030000403.1:702500-777500 GCA_903632075.3 Acanthosepion pharaonis | reverse complement strand
GGTTGATTTGTTTTTCACGGTTTATCAACCCTTTACAGGTTATTTAAAGCCAAGAAATATGTTTATAGTCTAAGAATTTTCTTTTAGAAAATAATGATTTAATAATACAAGTCTAACTAATTAACCCATAAGTTGGGGGAAGAGCTGGATTTATACCTTTCACAGGGTTATTTACGCGCAAGTGAATATAACGAACCCAACATGAATTGGAACTCTGCACTCTGATTAACAATTTCAACAACTTAAAAATTTGCTTGGCTCAGGGTGAAATGATAATTTTTTTCCTCAAATATTATATACAGTGTGCGATGGATAAATTGTCGTCTAAATTACACATGAATGAAAATAACACTGATATCTCATTTTAACAGATTGTTGTGGATTCCGAGATGAAATCCGGTCTCAGATGAATGACAAACGCAGAAATGAAATATAGCAAATATATGTATTGACGTCATAATACAATTGGTAATACGGTTAGTAGATCCAGAAATGCGGTTAGTAGCAATAATAATATATATATATACAGTCTGTGAAATTCAGTATCGAAGTATGACTTCCTTCTGAGTCTACGTGCTCGCAACTGTGACTCCTACAAAGCGGTTAACTCACACTCTTAATCTCTCACTGTCCACTGTATCACTCTATCAGTGTATCTCTCTCTTCTGACGATATTCAGTCACCCCCGCCACGAGGGCGTCATGTGGCACAAGGCCTTTTTAACGTGGGCTCTTCGAGCCCGTGGGCTCGGCCAAAAACATGCCCATTGAACCCGTATAAACGGGTTCAGGGTCAGTTTACCTCCCCGAAAGAGAATCCGTCCTTCGGCGTAGCCTCTTTCGGGTTCCTCCCCGCCTGAAGGCAGAGAGTTCAACCGAACAGTCGGTTCAAAAGTGAACTACTGACTGACTCATCTCTCTCTTCTGACTCCCGGGTATTCACGGCAGCAGTACAAGTACACACTGGGCGAGTCCAGTTGTATGAAAAAGGGGTGGACCCCATAACACAGATATAAAGGGTGCGACAGATAAATTGTCGTCTAATTGATGCAAAAAGAAAAATAAGAGTGACCTCATTTTAACAGATATAGAGGGTGCGATAGATAAATTGTCGTCTAATTGATGCAAAAAGAAAAATAACAGTGACCTCATTTTAACAGATATAGAGGGTGCGATAGATAAATTGTCGTCTAATTGATGCAAAAAAAAAAATAACAGTGACCTCATTTTAACAGATATAGAGGGTGCGATAGATAAATTGTCGTCTAATTGATGCAAAAAGAAAAATAACAGTGACCTCTTTTTAACAGATATACAGGGTACGATGGATTAATTGTCGTCTAAATTATGCAAAAAGGAAAATAACACTGACATCTCATTTTAACAGATATCTTTACCAAAATGTCACAAAAATATCTCGAAATACCAAAGACTAAATTTATTCCATAAAATCGCCATTGGCTTCAACCCCGGCCTCCAGACGACTTCGGAATCTCCTGCAACTTCTCTGCTCAGTCTCCTTGTTTAGGTTGGTGAATGTTGCCAGAATCCTTGCCTTCGGCTCATTTTGGTCTCCCGCTCACCTGCTTCTCACACATGATAATCAAGGGGGGTGCAAGCTGGGGAGTTGGGTGACCAGATTTAAGGGGTAATGTTGTCTCAGAAATTGTCTGACAGTCATGATTAGGTTCTCCAGCGTGTGTGGCATGGTGCAAGTCCTGTTGTCAGATATAGGGTATTCAAGCAGCCACCCTCTTGACCGGGGCAACATATGCCTTCAAGGCACTTGACGTAGGCCTCCGTATTGAATCTGAGGCCGCACCAACAAATTCAGGAGTTCTTTTCTTATCAGAACGATCAGAATGAGTGAGTTTTCCGAGCTGCTGTACCTTGGTAATCACCATTAGACTCATCCAACTATTTCCGAATCTTCTGAAGTGTCCTCAGACTGACTCCCAATCTTTCCGAAATGTTTGTATTTGAGCTTCCTGCGCGAATGTCAAGCAGTACAGCAAAGCGTTTCCAAATTTATGTTGGAGTGAATTGCGTCATGGTGCTCTTTTTCTCACAGGCAGTACCCAACTGAACCTACTGTGGAGTCAACAAAGGCAAAATCAAACAACGCGCATGCGTGAAATTAAAAATATAAATTGGCGATAATTTACCCATCGCAACCTGTACATGTTACAATCAGAACTGCAGATCTTACTTGAGTGCTCTCAGACTGATAGCCCTGTGCCATAATCGACATGGATAGTAAATTCAAAGTCAATCTTTATCTTCTGTTAATTCCTGTTTTATTGTTTCCTCTCCGTAATAATGTTTTCTTTCTTTCATATTCTCTCACGCCCAGTAACCCCTTGCATCTTAGTGACTTTATTGCCTTGCTTAGGGTGAAATGATTAAAAAAATAGGATGAAACTGTGGAGTGGCATGATCATCTATGTCCAAAATGGATATGAATTAACCTCTTTACTCTTCTATCTGGAGACTTTTTGGTTTATTTAAGGCCTTCGCACTAAAACATACTTTTCAATTTGTGATTCTATTGTGAAGGTTTCTTGTGCGTTTCCTGATCTCTGCGGTTTCTACGAGTCCATTCTCTGGTTTGTTCTCTATTCCAACCGACTCACATCGAGGCTGACCATTTCTCAAGTTTTTCATCGGCAGGTGTTGTTGACGCGTTCGCAGGGAACTAAACTGTTGTCTGCACCTGCGCAAAGTGTGTCAGCGTGCGGAAGTGTCAATCATATTATTGTTGAGTGTGACGCCCCACCCTATGCGCCAACTAAACCAGACACGAAGGAGTAAACTAATTGATACTCCCCGATAATTATATTACGCGAAAGATCTCAATCTCTTATCGTTCTCGGTTCAAGGTTAGGCGGGCGGGCAGGCGAGGAGAAAGAAATTACTTTCCTGATTACAGAATATGGCCATATCTTTTACAGCATTGATTAAACGAACTGTCTGTCAGAAAAAAATGCTGGTCACGCAATCAACTGAATCGTTGGAAATTAGCAGCCAATCAGGAATGTGCAAAGGGAAAACTGTTTTAACACAGGGATATTTCACGGCACATAAGATTTAATTTTATTACAACTTGTCTTCCGTAACAGTTTGTTAAATTTAGAATATGAACTGCTTTTATCACTCCCAGCACTATTCTATGTGGATACTCATATTTGAGTAGACGTTCCGTTTATTTTTCTTAAAAAAAAAAACATTTATTATCGTCTGCTGGCCTGAATATTCGAGAAATCTTATTAAAGAATAAACGCACTCTTCGGCAGGATTGGAACCAGCGTTACCCTTTGCTGGAGATACCATCGTTAGATTCGTCGACCTTTAACCGTCTCGGCCACAAGGTTGTATATTGTCTTTAAGTCCATCGTTATCGTTCAGATTCCTGAAAGTTCATAACTTCTCAGTTTTGTACCCGAAATGTAAACGTAAACAAAGCATTTACTAAAGAAGTAATGAATTTTTTAATTTTTTGATTCGACCGGTTTTGATCATTTTAAACTTTGTATATGAAAGTGTTGCAATCATTATGGGACAGAGGTAGATAAAAAAAAAAAAAAAACTTCTGTCCCATAATGGTTGTTACATTTAATGTACAAGCGTGCATGTAAATGTCACAAACATTATGGGACAAAAACGGCCTCGGTCCCATAATAGTTGCTAATGTCACAAACATTATAGGACAGAAGTAGATAAAAATGACATCTGTCCCATAAAAATTGTGCCATTTAGTGTATGCAATGTGCATGCAAATGTCACAAACATTATGGGACAGAAGTAGATGAAAATGACATCTGTCCCATAAAAGCTGTGCCATTTAGTGTATGCAATGTCCATGCAAATGTCGCAAACTTTATGGGACAGAAGTAGTAAAATATTCCATCACTGTCCAATAATAATTGTTACATAGTGTACATCAAATGCATATGCAGATGTCACAACTATTTTGGGACACATGTAGTAATAAATTACCTTTTTCACATAATAGTGGTTTCATTTAATATGGTCGTTCTCCCCCTGTGACTCGTTTCATATATTTACGAATACTTGCGCCCCCACCCCTATATTAGAGAAGTGTTAATGCCTACAGAGATAATGTCACATGTCTACTTTTTTTTTTATATAGCAGTACCAATCACGGAAATAAGTAAGCTATAGCCGAGAGAGCCGAGCGACAGTCGCCCCGCCGGTTTACTGAAACTGCAGGGCATTGACATTTAGGTCTGCAATTGCAACAAAATGTTGGAAATATGTTTGAAAAAAATATAAATATAAAAGCAATTGATAAACAAATGTGTAAATAAAATGTTCAATTCAGGTCCAATATCTTTCATGGTAGATGTCAGCCAGTGCATATCGAACAGTTGTGACTAAAACGTACTGGAGTCCTATCATGCATGAACCACATGCAACTTCGTTTTAGCAGGGGTACATCCTCTAGCAGGTCTGGAAAATGTGTTCGAAAGAAAATCCCTGTAGACAGCTACTGTAAAACGTGCTGGGAGAACATATGGACCTACCAGAGAGTCACCATCAGCCGCTTACCCCCACTTTTTTTCATTTATTTGTAATTGACACCCAGGCACCACCTTCCCTTTTAGTAAAGCTAAAAGTTTTCAAGCAAAAAATTCACTAAACATGCAGTGGGAATAAAAATAAAATATTTTTCTGTTGTCATGCATCTAGATGTGCCTGTCCATTTTGGTATATATATATATATATATATATATATATATATATATATATATATCTGTCGATGACACTATATGCTCTCGAGAAATCCGGTGTTGAGCTCGAGAGAGAAAGAAGGTTTTTAAAACGGTGGCTCCTACTGCTATTAATACATTACTCTTCAAATATGAATTGAGTTCTCCGGGCTGCTGGCGTATTTCGTATAGGAAAAAAAACGTTAAAAATTCTCTTCTCTACCGTGCGATGAGGTCCTAGGAATATGTCACTAATGTTAAATCGTTTGGTTTTCGATCTAGCCACACTGAAGAGCTTCAAAACAATCTGTTTGTTGATGACACGCACACATACACAAACACAACACACACACACACACACACACACACTCTCTCTCTCTCTCTCTCTATATATATATATATATATATATATATGTGTGTGTGTGTGTGTATATTCCTTGATTTTTAATTGGGGTTCACAACATCGCTTACAACTTAATCTTTCTTTTTCTGTTATTATACACATGGATATTATCGTAGAGTATTTATACTGTTGGAGAGCGTCCCCTAGAAACAGTATCAAAAATTAGGAGGAAATAACTCTACACTCCAATTAAAATTTCTTTCAAGTCGTTCTCCTTTTAAAACTAACAGAAACATTAAGCGACTCAAAATTTAATTTTTAATTTAATTTAATATTTAAAAAACATCCTTTGATCATTCCTCTTGACAGTAACAAAGGCCTTGACGATAAAACATTTCCCTTATTACGTTTGGGACGTTTTTCTAAACATGTATCCACACTTCAAAGCAGATCATCGGAGGCACTCAGTTTAAATTTACATCAGACATCGAACACATGAACTATAAAGAGGATTCCTTTTTTTTTCTCATTTCATTTTGTATACAATGCCGACTTCGATGAGTGACGAAAGAAAAATTTACTTATGTTTAAAAATACTTAAAAAGTTTATTTACTGTATTTTCCGGCTTACAAGACGCACTTTTTTCCTAAAAAATACCAAGAAAATATTTCTAAAATAATTTCAATCATTTGTGAATAGTCCGAGAAATTATTTGATTTTTGCAAGAATTTACAAATCAATGTGTTTTTCGCCGCAAAATGACACTAAAATTTTCTACATCAATCTTTGGCCTGACGTAAAAAATATATATTTACTGTATTTTCCGGCTTACAAGACGCACTTTTTGCCTAACAAAATACCCCGAAAATACATGTGCGTCTTCCAAGACGAATGTAAGACAACGCCCAGGCTCAAGTACACTTGGACGGTTATCTCTTTGGCTTGACTGATAGGGGCGTGGATTTGTATATTGAGTCATTACACTATAATGTTAGCTATCTAATTCAGCCTTTTATATGATGTAACCTCAGTAATTAGCTGTTACAAGTATTTCCAAGACTATAAACCTTCCTGGAGCCGAGCCACAAGCTTAAACATGCTCTGTTTACTAGCAGCGGCGGGAGCCTTTCCGCTCTTGATCTTGATGGCGTAGGTTTGCTCACACTCTTATGTCGTGAAAATATCAGTTACCACCAGGCTGTTACACGTATCACAAGCTTTTTTTTTTGTCCTGGAATTTATCACCCATGGCGAGTGCATCAAAACTATTTAAAACCTCCCTTGAACAATGAAAAATGTATAGTATATTTACTGACCACCATCTAGTATGCCGTTGTGGGGAATGTGTTGTATGAGAATGACTTTTTATTCTTAGAAATTTCTTTCCAATATTAGGATGCGTCTTCCAAGCCGCAGCGTCTTGTAAGCCGGGAAATACGGTCTATAGGGAAATTAGTCTTTCTTTTAATTCGGATTAACTCTAGATAGACTATCAGCTTTCAAATTTCAAACCGAATTTAAGTTCAATTAATGCATATATTTCACATCTACTTCTCGTTTTTCATAGTGTCAGGCTTCGCTAGCTCACGCCCTCTTTTCTCACTACTATCTGCGCCGTTCATAATACCCTCTCTATTAATGCTTAACTCTCCCTCCTATGAGCTTGTCTCTCCTCTCTCTCTCTCTCTCTCTCTCTCTCTCTCTCTCTCTCTCTCTCACACACACACTCGCTCGCACTGTTTTTAGCAATAACTACTGGGATCTCTCGCACAGGTCAGGCGGTCAATTTTTCTTTATGATACCTTTTCTTTCCTTTCTTTCTTTCTTTCTTTCTTCATTTCTTTCTTTCTTTCCTTCCTTTATTTCTTTTTTTCTTTCTTTCCTTCCTTCCTTCCTTTCTTTCTTTCTTTCTTTCTTTCCTTTCTTTCTTTTCCTTTCTCTCTTTCTTTTCCTTTCTTTCTTTCTTTCTCCTTTCTTTCTCCCCTTTCTTTCCTTTCTTTCTTTTCTTTTTTTTTATTTCTTGATTAGCCTTAACCCTAAACCTCACCTGAGCCATCATCATATTTATTGAGACATCCCTTGTTAGTTTAAAATTCTTCTTGGGGAATCCCATTGCTTCTGTCACTTGGTTCGTGGGCCTTCCTTTCAGGAGTTGGGGTAACATTCTCCCATCGCATATATCTGCATGCATGCACTGTCTGCACCCATCCAATCTCCTGCACATAATACACTTGTGTCTACTAGTTGCTCCTCTCCTAGTTGGACAATTCCCCGACCTGTGCTTTTCATGGCCACACGTCCAACAACGAAGCCGGTGTCTCCACGATGTTCGCCTGAAGTACCCGTATCTCAGGGTCTACTCTTTTCTGTGGGGATCAGCTTTTTCCTCCCAATTCTCGGGGTGCCACTATAATTTTTCTGTCCTTCCGTAGTACCCGGGGTCTTTCTGCTCGTATTGGACTCGCCAGCCATTTTACCTTTAGCTAGACCTTGGTCCTTACTCTCCCTTCTGATTCTGTCGCAGAGATTTTTTTTAAACTTATTATGCTATTCTTCGCTTCTGTTGAAGCTCTCAATGTTTTTATCGTAACATCTTTAACTTCCCCCCTTCTTTTGTTTATATGTTATACAATACAACTTTAAACTTATTCCTCGGCAAGGTGCAATATTCAGCACGCGAGACAAAGAAAAAACACAGGGGAACCAAAAGTACCCTAACTGTCGCCTTCGTCTGCTTGGTGGTTTGATATTTTCGCACTTTCAGATCCCAAATGGTTAAAATCCTTTAGTTCTTATTACTGCATATATTTTCACAACTTGGTCGGGCTGTGTCCTGTGTTCCTAGGGTCTCTAAGTCGCTGCTGATTTTCCTGGGTTGGTCCTGGTCCACGGCAACCAACTATCTAACCCCCACGGTCGATCCTGATCACGGCCGCAATTATGTAACTCCTCTATCGTTGACCTTAGTCAGCGGTAACCAATATATAACCCCACTCGTCGGTCCTCAGCCCCGTGTTAGTTTTCAAGTTTCTTTAGACCACCGTGGTTACCATTTAGCTGACTCTCAATTCTTTAGCGCGTGATTCGTTGTCGCGGGTATCGTGACGGTATGCACGGTCCCACTCGACCTGGCTGGCGTTTCTCTGTAAGCATTCACTTATCTACCACGTTGTGTTTTTGATCTCAGAATGTGTTATGGTCCGGTTCCTTGTACCAAGTTAGAACCAATAAAGAAGAACTCGAACACGGATATGGAATAACACAGATATATTACAAACAGGAATATATACAGAGAAGTAGAAAGTGTTAGTACGAACAATCAGGTTTAGTAGTACCTGTGTGAACGCGACTCTGTTTCGGACTGCCTCTGACTCGACTGACTGACTAACTCGCTCTGACTGACTGGCAGACTCCTGACGGACCTCACTTCAGACCTCACTACAGACTTCAGACCTCACTCCAGACTTCAGACGGAACGGTATTTAGCGACCTCCCACGAGGACATCATGTGGCACAAGGCCGGTTTAACGTGGGATCTCCGAGCCCGTGGGCTCGGCCAAAAATATGCCCTTTGAACCCGTATAAACGGGTTCAGGGTCGGTTTACCTACCCGAAAAAGACTCCGCCCTTCGGCGTAGCCTCGTTCGGGTTCCTCCCCACCCGAAGGCAGAGAGTTCAACCGATCAGCCGTATTTATTACGTATGGAATAGTCCATTATGTTATTATGGGTAAGGTCTTATAACAGAATGGTGAGAAGATCGCTTGATTAAGCAAACTGAAGTGAAGACGGTTTGAAATTTGGAAGCGACACACACACACACACACACACACACACACACACACACACACAAAAATCCTTTGGAATAAAAAAATTAACTCGGGTTAATAATGTAACAAAGTTTTGGTTTATATATGATTTAACGTATGCAACAGTTTTAACCCTACCCATTTGTTGTTATAATTAAATGAAACTGAGTTCGCCTTCGGAGTCTGCAGTTTGTTTTAGGAGTAACTTAAATGTCTAAGTTCTGGTCTTTAGGCTCGGCACATGGACTTGGTCAGGAGGTCTCTGTGAGCGATGTGGTTCCCGTAGAAGTAGAGTGGAGAATCTCTATTTGTCTCTCTCTGCATCTCTTTTGTCTGTCCAAAATCTCCAGCATATCTGGAGTCCTGCGTCCGTCAAAGGTGGGGTTGACTAGAATCTGGATTCGGTTGTCTCCTCTCCTAAGCATCAACTTTTTCTAAATTTCCATATATAAGAATACATTTACTCAAGTGGTTTTTCCAAATTTGGTGTTGTCCACTACCCTTTTGTAGGTTATTTAAAGCCAGAAATTATTTTTTAGATTGCTAGAACTTTTTATGAGCTATTAATCCACTACACCACTCGCACACCCACCCTTACAGCACCAGCTATTCCCAAGTTTTTTCCTACCAAATAACATTCAAAAAATAAAATTTTGTTATTGTTTTGAATATGAGAAGAACTCAGGTGGATATATTTTTAAATCATTTCACCCGAAGCAAGGCAATAAAGTCACTAAGACACAAAGAAGCTACTGAGTGTGAAAGAATAAGATAAAAAGAAAAACCTAATTAAGTAGAGGTAACAATAAAAGAAAAAAGAATTAAGAAGAAAGAAAGAAACCGGAAGAGTGTTCTACAAATGTGAAGTGTCAGAGAAGAATCTGTTAGTATAGAACTTGCGGTTACATCTAGCTATTTCAAATGATGAAACCTAACTGCCAAGCTAGTAATACACTTATATTCATAAAGTGTAGCTAACAAAGAGGCAAGCTCATTACAACAATTACTATGAAAATATTTATAGAAAAAGCACAGGGAAGCTATGTTACGTCGGTATGAACCTGACTGAAACCGAGTTGCCAGTTCTTTTTGGATTTTATCAAGAATCTCTAAATACATAGCAGAAACATCAGATCAGATGTGACAGTAATATTCAAATGCAAAGGTTGGACTTTTTTTAGAAGGAATTTAAATGGATGGACGAATGGTAGACTTATAAATGTGTAAGCTCCGGAAGTGAGAAAATGACTGAAGCTGAGATGCCAGGTCAAGACCAATAACATTGCAGATTCTCCTTTGTATTATATCAAGAATCTCTAAATACATTGCAGAAACCCCAGATGAAATGTAGTTGCAATATTCAATGGATGGACGAATGGTAGACTTATAAATTAGTAAGCTCCGGAGGTGAGAAAGTTACTGAAGCTGAGATGCAAGCTCAAGACCAATAACATTGCAGATTCTTTATTGGATTTCATCAAGAATCTCTAAATACATGGCCGAAACACCAGATCAAATGTAACAGCAATATTCAAATGCAAAGATTGGATTTTTATTAGAAGCAATTTCAATGGATGGACGAATGGTAGAGTTATAAATAAGTAATCTCCGAAGGTGAAAAAAAATCACTGAAGCTGAGATGCGAGGTCAAGACCAATAACATTGCAGATTCTTTTTTGGATTTTATTAAGAATTTCTAAATACATAGCAGAAGCATCTGATCAGATGTGATAGCAATATTCAATGCATGGAGGAATAGTAGACATATAAATGTATTTATTTCATTTTCAGGATACCGTCTAGTATATGGAATGATGGAAATAGACAACCATTTGCGGTACCATGGAGATTGAGGGTGAGCGATATTCAATTTTGAAAGACAATCCACTCGCTCCGAGATTCAACGATAATTCATTCAATGCAGGTTTTTGGTTTTTATGACCAGGTCTACTTTCTTTGACGTCTCTTGCAGTTCGTGTTATCCTTAGCGGACGATTCGCTCAGGTGAAACCGTGGTAGGTTATCTGGCTCTCTAGGTTTAATCAGGTCTGCTCTACTCATTGCACTGAACACTTTATTTAGTTATTTTGAGTACTCGTATCAGTTTTTTTTTTCTTTGGGCTTTGGACTTGAATGCTAAACGATTATTTTCGGCTAACGGACATGTTCTTGGTTCTTTCTTTTTTATACCTTTTTTTCCCCTTTGACATTGGTTTGATTTTTTGGACGAAGACACCGAAGGTTTTCCTAACGATTATAGTTTCTTATACTTATAAGATATATATACTATATATATATATATATATATATATATATATATATATATATATCGGGTGTAACACCAAAATTATCCAAATATTAAAGTTTTGAACCGTTGTATCTTCGACATACTGGAACTTTCATTTTTTTTTGTTTATACTATTGGACCCTATTTTGAACAATAAGAATTTATTTATCTCTAAGATTAGAATTTTAGAAATCTTTTAGAAATGATGATCCCACTTGCTGCTGTGACCTCCTGATCCAGTTTTTCTTTCTACTGTTCCCTCTTTTTAAAACTTATTTACCATTCTCTTGATGATTCTTGAATGGACTTTGAAGATGGAAGCCAAGAGTATGAATGTTGGTACCATTACTGAAGGCTGGAATGATCTTTTTTTTTTGCCTCAGTTGGAAAGACACAGTGGGCTGACACAAAACGATTTTAACCTGATCTGTTTCTAGCTGAATAACACAAATGGCTTTTTTTTAGTGATTCTTACAACAAATGGCGCCAAAATCTTAACGTCTTATCAGAAAACTTATCAGAAACTCAATTAGTTTAGTGGATTTTGAGATATTAAAGATTTTGTGAGATGGTCAATTATCCCATACAGTTACACGATTTGAACAATTTTTGCTGTTAAACCTATATATATATATATATATATATATATATATATATATATATATATATATATATATATATATAAAAAGGCTTAAACACTAATATTCTATGGTCATAATTTATTCCATTGGAATCGTAAATACGATCCAATTCATCAAACCTACAAATTCAAAAAAAAAACAGGAAAAACAACCCCGGAAATAAAAAATAGAATTTAGAGAGAGTGTAAGTATGAGAGTGTGGGGCGAATGTTAGAGCTAAAGAGAGGGGTAACAGACGAGAGAAGGTGGGGAATTAAAACTTAACAGGGAGAAGTTTTAGAGAGGTGAGTCAAAGACGGTTTAAGTGAGAGAAATATGAATGTTGTCGGATGTCTGTTTTCTTTTTGAATTTGTAGGTCTGATGAATTGGATCGTATTTACGATTCCAATGGAATAAATTATGACCATGGAATATTAGTGTTTAAGCCTTTTTATCATATCCTTACTCTGTCCTAGACATTGAGTTCTACCTGGATTCTATCCTCTTGGAATTTTTTTTATTCAAAAATATATATATATGTATGTGTATGCATGTATGTATTATATATTTATGTTATAGCTTCTCGACTTGACAGTCGAACTTTCTGCCTCTGAGCAGAAAGGAACCCGGACGAGGCTCCGCCGAAGGGCAGAATCTCGTTCGGGGAGAATGACCGACCTGATCTCGTTTATACGGGTTATACGGGCATTTTTTGGCCGAGCCTACGGGCTCGGGAAACCCACGTTAAACTCGGCTTTGTGCCACATGCAACCCTCGTGGTGGTGGTGGGGGAGGCTAGATTCCGAATCAAGCCGAGAAGCTCGGCTTGACGGTCGAACTCTCTGCCTCTGAGCAGAGAGGAACCCGGACGAGGCTCCGCCGAAGGGCAGAGTCTCATTCGGGGAGGTTCACCAACCCGATCCCGTTTATACGGGTTCTACGGGCATTTTTAAACTCGGCCTTGTGCCGCTTGCAACCCTCGTGGGGGGGTGGCTAGATACTGAATCGAGTCGAGGCGATAGTAGTTCACTCCAAACCAGACTGACAGTCATACTGACACCTTCCACATATTGTATCATTATTTCGTGTAATATAGCTTCGTTATTTCTATTCTTGTGTTCGTGATGTTCTTCCTTGGTCCTAACCTGGACCATAACACTAACTACACGCCAATTTTCGTCTAGTTAAGTTACACACACGCCTCACTCTACTCGAAACAAATTTTAAAAGAAACACAAATATATCAGACTGCTATACATTATTGAAGTTAAGCTCGTTCGCTTCTGAATCTTTCAACTACGTCCGCGTGTTTCCCTTATAAGAACCCGGACAGTAACACACCAAGAGAAAACAGAGAGAGACTGCACGTACGCACGGCTGACTGCCCGACCGATCATTAGGCTTTGTAAACGACCTCCTGTAAACACAGTAAATGACCGAACCCTATCAACGCGATAAGCACAAAACGATATCTACCAAGCAATCAGCCGGGGTTAAGCACACTCCTGTTTCATGCTCTCACTTCACACCTAGTATAACGCTCAATAAACCCTCTACATTATACGACGTACCAGGGACATTCTTATAACTTTTATAAAAAAATAAATCTTTGGCTATTTATCTAAACGAGTGTCCAAGTTCGTCTCTTCTACTCCAACCCACGTTTAACCTCCAAGATCAACAAAGTAAATGGCTTGTAACAGACTAAAAAAAGTTAGTAAATAAAGAAAAACGTAGAGTCTCGAAACTGATCAGTACTTAGATGAATGAAGGCTTATGAAAACCAGGTATTTACACTGTCCATGGCCTTGTGCCAGACTAAAGAAGCCTTAGTAAATAAAAAGACAGGGAGAGTGTCGAACCTGATCAGTACTTAGATGGGTGAGCGCTTAGGAATATCAGGGACTGTAAGCGGTTTCTGGCCTTGTGTCTGACTAAACAAATCTTAGTAAAGAGAGAGACGAGCAGAGTGTCGAACCTGATTAGTACTTAGATGAATGACCGCTTACGAACACCGGGTATATTACTCTGTCTGTGGCATTGTGCCAGACTAAACAAAACTTAGTAAATAAAGAGACAGAGTGTTGAACCTTATCAGTATTTAGATGAAAGACCGCTTACGAAAACCAGGTATTGTAAGCAGATTGTGGCCTTGTGCCAAACTAATCGAAGTTAATAAATGATGGGCAGAGTGTCGAACCTGAACAGTACGTAGATGAATGACCGCTTAAGAACACCAGGTATTGTAAGCAGATTGTGGCCTTGTGCCAGACTAATCGAAGTTAATAAATGATGGGCAGAGTGTCGAACCTGAACAGTTCTTAGATGAATGACCGCTTAAGAACACCAGGTATTGTAAGCAGATTGTGGCCTTGTGCCAGACTAATCGAACAAAGAACACCAGGTATTGTAAGCAGATTGTGGCCTTGTGCCAGACTAATCGAAACGTAATAAACCAAATTCCATTTACTAGGAATTGAACACTGATCATTTGTGTGAAAAAGACTAAACTTGACTTGTATCATTTGCAAATGCCTATTCGAACGAGATTGTGCGGGAACTGGTCGTACGTGTGTACGCATGTGCGAACGTCAATGTAAATAGACACACGCGAACGAGTGGGTGAGGGCGGGATGGTAGCCCTGGTTTCTTTGCGCATGTGTACGCGTAACTAGGTCGGATCATTTGAGGACATGTGCACCGGGCGTTCTTACATTGACCCGGCCCAGTTTCTTTTTTTCCTTCTCTTTCTTTACCTTTCTTCTTCTTCTTTAAATCCTTTCTTTCCCTCCCTTTAACTACATCATTCAAACCTCCACAAATCCCCATCCCCCAGCCCACACCAACCGCGCCACTTCTGTTTACCCCCTCCTCCTGCTCTTACGCTAATCCCCACCCCCAGCCCCACCCCCGCTACCGCCACCAACAAATGCTGCCACCGCCGAAGATGTCAGAAAAGAAGTGCTTCACTTGCTAAACTCGTCCGCTTCTTCTCCGTCGATTGATTTAAGCTGGAGACTGCTGTGGATCGAGAGACGAGAGAAAAGAGATCAGAGAACGAGATAGAGAGAGAGAGAGGTAGAAAAAGATGTATGACGGTAGCAGTGGTTGCAGTTGGAGGCGGAGGAGAAGTGAGAGTTGAGATGACGAATCGAAGAGGTAGGAGGCGAGTAGAACCAGGGAAAGTTCGCTAAAAGATGGCAGGTGTGACAGGGTAACGGTGGAGGAAGCACAAATCGAAATGGTATCAAATCGAAAGATCTCTTATGTGCCAAGTCCCTTCAGGACGTGGGCGATAATAACCCTCCACAACGTCGCGTCTTTTGTTGCTCTTCGTAACTTTTGATCCTTTTAGCAACCCTTATTGAATGCGTTCTGTCATCCATTAACAAAAAAAAAAAACTCGTTAAGTAGGTTAATCTCTACCCACCTCCTCTACTGCATCACTAATATGTTCAGTATATCATGTAAGTATTAAGTTTTTCAATTTCTCGTTTTGAGACCCTAAGATTTCAAGCCTGTGTCTTGTAATGAATATGAGGTCGGAACGAGAAATTGGAGTGCCGAGTTCGAATTCAAGTTGAGTTTTCGACAATCACTTACGCGCAAATATCCTTTGGAAACTTATGTATCCATCTCTTGCCCTCAGCTCTAGGATGATTAGCAGAATTAAACTAGTTCAAAACCAGTTAACCTTAGAAAGAACTAGCAGCATGGCCCGGCGTTGCCCGTGCTTGATTCAAAAATCGTACGACTCATACAGCAATCGCTATCACTTGACTTAAAATATTTTTGCCCTTTCTTGCCTTTAAAGGAGTGCCCTTTGCCGTGTTGATGTTGCTACATGCCTTACTTCTTGCCTATCTCACACTGCGAATTTTTTCTAAGCTCTATACTAAACATTAAATCTGTTACGAAAAAAGAACTAAACAAAATGAACACAAAACGATCAGCTTTAAAAAAGGACTCGTAAATGGAAAAACCGAATGAAAAAAGAATGTTTAACAACAAATCCTTTTTCACACCCAACCCAGTTCTGCGGAATCAGAATCAACGTTGAGTTTAAACAAAAATGAGCCAATTGGAGTAAAGTGCCATGCAGATTTAAATTTTTCCCACTTGTGACGAATGCAGCTATCGATTTTTTTTGCATGCTAGCATGCTAGTTAACATTCGTGTCAGGCAGCTGTTGGCTCTCACGCTGGCCAAAGAATTTTCCTGCCTATTCGTGGCAGCCAGCTATAGGCTCTCACTCTAGCCAGTAGAAAATGGCCGTAAACTACATGAAAAGTGCCGTAAAAGCATGAAAAGAAATCGATTATTTCCACTATCGAGGGGAGTTGTGAAATGCAAAGTCGGTCTTGGCCTTCCCGCTAACTTGGAGCATGTGAATGTAAATTTTGGTGCAAATCCGTCGAAAATTGCGGCTGTGCATTCGTTACACACACACACACACACACACACACACATCCTGCCTTTTATAGATAGAGATCCTATCGCGGGAAGATCTGCCTAGTCAGTTATGTATCGAAAAAGGTTCGATGTTTGATTTTGTTTAGCGGCATATCAAACTCTGTAAGAGGCACGGTGGAGTAATGGATAGTGGTGAGATTGAGGAATAGGAGAGCCGATTTCCAGTCAAATCCATTACATTCACTTACGCGCTAATACCCTAGGAAAAGATATGAATCCTCTTCTTCTCCTCCAACTATGGTTAAGTAGCAGTGAAGACCAGGTTCTATAGCCTTGGATGGCAACTGGTCTACCGCAGAAAGAAATAGCAACATACTGTGGGAAAAAATCTGCCTCGTCAGTCATGTATCGAAAGCGTGTATTATGCACGGCACATAACTGACTGACTGACTTTCCAGTCGAATCCATTACATTCACTTACGTGCTAATACCTTTGGGAAAGGTATGAAACATGTTCTCCCCGACAGCTATGGGTAAATAGCAGGACAGACCGGGTTCTATAGCCTTGGATGGCAATTGGTCTATTGCAGAAAGAAATGGATACCTACTGCTGGGAAAAAATCTGCCTCATCAGTCATGTATCAAAAGATACATGATCGCCTAAGCATGTAACACACATGACACATAACTGACTGAATTCATCGCATATTTTTTTTATTATATCTTCTCATATGTCAGTATTGTGCCATGCGTTATAGATGTTTAGGCGATCATGTATCTTTCTATACACTACTGACGAGGCAGATTTTTTTTTCTGCAGTGGACCAGTTGCCATCCAAGTCCATAGAACCTGGGTATTAGCATGTAAGTGAATGTAATGGATTCGAGTGGAATTTGAACTCGGCTCTCCGATTTCTCAATCCATGCTGCTATCTATTACTCCACCGTGCCTCCCCTTCTCATAGGATACCTATATTTTAATTAAAAAAATATGCAAATTAGAAATTGTGAATGAGACTAAAATTTGAGGTACAAATTACATCATTTCCTATATGTTGTTATATTCGATTAATGCATTTTTGATTAGCGTATATCTTTTAATGAACACATTAGACGCATTAATTGAGGGATTCAGGTGTAAGGATTTATGTCAAGCAAGTTTTGCCTAACATTGCCCAATGCTACAAAGCCAAAACATTACCCTGAAAACTCTAGTCATATTCTTAAACCGCCTCGTCAGATAGACTTTCATATGGATATCATGCATGGCACCAAACATGTTTAGAAATATCTAAACTTTCAGCTCTATACACCCGCTTCCAAAGGTCAATGGTAAAAAAAAAAAAAACATAAGAATACCACGCGGAAAACTGCTCTCAATAAGTTTTCCATAAAAATATCAGATTAATAAACATTAATTTATAGAATCCTTAATGTATCTTCTTATATAAACCTATATTTTAATTTAAAAAGTACACTAATTAGAAATTAATTGTGAATGAGACTAAAATTTGAGGTACAAATTACATCATTTCCTTTTTGTTTTTATATTCGATTAACACTGAACCCTGTATTCCAGAACAATTTTAACCCTTCCACTTCTTAATTGCTGGTGTTCCCAGATCCACCCTGACCCGGTGTAGTAGCACCTGTTAGGATCCCAGCAATGGACAAATAGTTACCCACCCACCCCCCAAAAACGGGGTCAAAACACAATGTAAGTTTAAAAAAGGTTTTAATACCAGCAATACTTTTTTGTAGAAATTATTACCAGCTCTACATTTTTTAAGAAAAATTATATATGTTGATGTTGCCATATGCCACATTTTTGAGATTTCTATTTCAAGGTCCTTGTATTGTGATAGCTTTTTGAATATCTTCAAAGATACATTGCAGTCTGCAGGGACTGCCATATCAATAAGGAGGCACTTTTTTTGTTTGTGGTCTTTAATAACAATATCTGGTCGGTTGGCCTTGATTGTTCTGTCAGTGTGTATTGTGTAGTCCCATAGAATTGTAACAGGTCCTATCTCCGTAACCGGGTCTGGGTGGTGTTCATACCAGTTTCTTTCAGTTTCCTTCCCGTAGAAGTTGCATATTTTTCAGTGCAGATATTGGCCCACTCTGTCATGCCGAGTGTTATATTCAGTGGGTGCCAATATCGTACAATCTGATACAAGTTGATCAATCGTTTCTGGATATTTATCACAGAATCTGCATTTTGAGCTAACACAATATTTTAGTATATGTTCTTGATAATTCCCAGTTAACAAGCATTAGTCCTGTGCAGCAAGGATAAAACCTTCAGTTTCAGCTTTCAACCCTGCACTACGTAGCCACTGATGGGTACAGGTTTTGTCTACGTCAGCTTGTTTGGTACGGGCAGAGTATTGGCCATGAAGCGGTTTATCTTGCCATTGTTTCTGTATCTGGACGGTTGCATTTGTCTTTGCTTTCGTTTTAAGTATTTTGTAGCTCCAGCCGGTGTACTGTGCTTTTCTTGTATTTCTGCGCCCATTTGAAACTCCATTTTGAATTTGTTGGCTTCCTTTTTTACGGAGTAAAGACGCTTACTACTTTCATGTTCCTTGACGCATACCATCATCCAGTCTTTTGTTGTAGTTTTCTAGGACAGTTCTAGTTGAACTAATCCTCTGCTTCCTTCGGATCTGGGCACATACAGACGATTTACATCAGCTTTGGGATGATGCAGGCTGTAGAAAGTGAGAAGTTTTCTCGTTCTGGCGTCCATTCGGTTTTATTATTATTATTTTTATTTTCTTTGATTTCTGGCGTTTACGCATTTCTTTCCGGGTCCCGCCCATGGACCTAAGGTTAGAAATTCCGTCATGACACTTTCCACTGACAAGAGAAAAAAAAATTAAATTACATAGATAAAGCCCTTCGTAAGGTGTGGGCTGTACTCGTCAGAACAATTTTTTGTATCTCCTTGAGGCATGGACTTCCAGGAATCCTTCAATTAGTCTACTGCAATCTTTTCCAACCAGTCCTAGGGGCTCCAACTACAACAGGGATTGTTGATGTTCCCATATGCCACATTTTCGAGATTTCTATTTCAAGGTCCTTGTACTTTGACAACTTTTTGAATATCTTCAAAGATACATTGCAGTCAGCAGGGACTGCCATATCAATAAGGAGGCACTTTTTTTGTTTGTGGTCTTTAATAACAATATCTGGTCGGTTGGCCTTGATTGTTCTGTCAGTGTGTATTGTGTAGTCCCATAGAATTGTAACAGGTCCTATCTCCGTAACCGGGTCTGGGTGGTTATTATTATTATTATTATTATTATTTCCTTTGATTTGGTGTGTACACATTTCTTTCTATACAAGGAATACATATTCTATTCATACGAACCTATGCTAAAAATCTTGTCGGCATTAAATAACCCATTGAGGTTGATATGGCGTAAACCAAATCAAACCATTTTTATTTGGTCTTTGTTCTGCCACACATCAAATTGATTATTTTCGATACTTTTCTTCTCTTGCCTTCAGTACTTGTTGAAATGGTTAAGTTATACTGCTGCTACCTTTAAAGGTCTGAGAGATAAGTGTGAATAAGTAAGCATTTGAAAAAAAAAACTAGATTTCTATAAAAGAAAAAAATATGAGTCGATGTAATTCTTATAAATATGCAACCGTTCTGTCTATCCTTCATACGGAAAGGCGTCGGACGTGACATGTACGGGAAAAGAAGCGCATGTCTCTTTGGATTAAATAAATACTTGTTTTTTTTTGTGCTTTTTTTCTTCTTTCGATTTGTTTTTTTCGAAGATTCTGCCAACTTTCTTGTCGTCCTTTGTTGCAATGAAACATTAAAATATATTCAAGCCGGTAGACGAAAATAAATGAGTATATTGTTTTATAAATAAAAAGTGCGTCTACTCAAATATGGGTGTCCACTAAAAATAACGCTTAAAATGATTATATATATATATATATATATATATATATATATATATATATGAAAATATATAGAAAATAGGAAGGAACTGGTTAGGTAAATAATCCAAAGTTCCTTAGTATTTTAGTTATTATTTTTAAAAAAATAGTGCTCGATAAAAAGTAGAGCATAAATATAATTATTTATTTAAAATATGATTCCAACTCGCGACATAAGAGGTCTCATGTTTCAAAACAAGAGCCGAAAACTTCAATATAATTATTTGAATTAAATTGAGTTAAAGTAAGCTCTGTTCCATCTTCAAGCGAAATTTTTTTTTGGAATAACGTATATCTGAAATTTACGTGTTTTAAAAATTGAAATCAAAATTTCCATGGTAACAGCTAGGGCGAATTGTTTAAATTGGGTAGGCGTGTGTTGGGTGTTAATAATAAGTATCAGTATAGAGTTACTTACATAGATGTCAAGTCAGGGAAAGGTGGGGGGTGTCACCTACACTACATATATATATATATATATATATATATATATATATATATATATATATATATAGTATAGGTAATAAATCCGTTGGTATATAATCCAAGTAATATAAAATATTAAAACTCATCCACAAAAAGAGCTTAATGTACTTATTATTACAGAACTAATAAATCAAAATCATCTCATGTTGGGGCGTGGGTAGATTCTATTTCAATCTGACGAAAACTACGTCGGTCTAATTCAACCCTGATGTATAAACTCTACCGGGGTTGAATAAGAGCGACATAGTTTTAGTCCGGTTGAAATAGATCTCTACCCGCCCCAACATGAGATGATTTTAGATTTTTCTGTAATAATATATATATATATATATATATATATATATATATATATATATATATATTATAGGTGCAGTTCAATTTATAATTGCATGAATCATTCATACAAAAAACAAATATAGAGGTTAATGATTTAAATGGCGTGAATACATCTTCGCAAACAATTTCAATAAGTTACACTAACCCCGAACCTGTATATGAATTCCTGTTGCATAAGGTCGTTGTCCTCTTATTACCGAGAAGTAAAAAACAAGAACAAATCTATTTCCATACCTGAGGATGTCTGTAGGAACAGACGAAAGTTTGTAAAAACTAAAAAAGACCTTATGCAACTGTAATTTATAAACAGGGATCATATCATTCATATACAGGTTCAGGGTTAGTGTACCTTATTGAAATTGTTTGCGGAGATGTATTCTCGCCATTTAAATCAGTTGAAAGTGTCATGATGCCATTTCTAAACTTAGGTCCCTGGGCGAGACCCGGAAAGAAATCTGTAAACACCAGAAATCAAAGAAAATAATAATAATAATAATAATAAACAGGGTAGGTCAATACTGGGCACTGGAAAATCTGTAACTTTTAGTGGGAAACTTTTAGACCCAGTTATATATATAGGACACGTAACGATTTTATGGGACTAAGTAATCAAAGGCCACAAAAACAGAATGTGTTTTGTTACTGATATGCCAATTCCTACAGAATATAATGTAGCTTTGAAGATCCTCAAATAATATCAAAATGCAAGGATCTTAAAGAGGAAATCGGAAAAAAAAGTGATACATGAAGGCATTAATAATTCCAGGTTGGAATTGCCAGTTTCATTTGGTTTCCTTTGTTTTATTTTATGGCAACCTCAATGGGTTATTTAATATCTGTCTATATTTCTGAGATGAGGTATTATGTACATTATTTACATTATTCGGATTATTGTCCTCATCTGTATCGCCATATTTATTACAACGTTTCAGCCTTTCATCTCTGTCTATATTTCTGAGATGAGGTATTATGTACACTATTTACATTATTCGGACTATTGTCCTCATCTTTTTCGCCATATTTATTACAACGTTTCGGCCGTTGTACGCTCCGGCCTTCTTCAGGTGGTTGGAATGTCGAACTGAACCCTTTATTTCGCTCACTGAGGTAGTCTGTTCTAGTTCCACGTGCCATGTTTTAATGGATGTCAGTTATCAGTTATCTCCTGTTAATTTCCCACTGCCTTAATCAGTTATTGAACTCACACTTTTTGGGTCCTGTCACTGGATCTAACTGACGCCTTTATCCACTGTGCCATGTGTCTTTGAGGATATTTAAGATTTTTTTTGCTGGTAATATTTTTTTCCAAAAATATATTGCTGGTAATACTTTTTCTTTAAAAATGCGTCGTTGGTAATATTTCTTTCCTTCAAAAAATGTATTGCAGGTAATATTTTTTCTTCAAAAATGTATTGCTGATAATAATATATTGCTCCTCATAATTTTTCCTCAGAAAATTTATTGCTGGAATTAAAGCCTATTTTTACCCATTCATAGTGTTTGACCCCAGTTTGGTGGTTAACTCTTTGCCCATAGCTGGGACCCTAACAGGTGCTACCACCCTGGGTCAGGTTGTACCAGCAGTTAAGAGGTGGTTCCATGCTCCTCAAAACCTCCTGATCAGAAGCCTTGCTGTTGGACGTAGTTTATTGCCCTACCTAAAACGCGGATAAGTTTATCGTCTTACCCAGGACGCAAATAAAAACGGTCGTTAAGTAGCAAAAGTTACTGAGAGTAAAAAAAAAACGTGGAAGTTGTGGCAGCTATGAGCAGTTACGTACTGAAAGGAAATGGTATATGGAAGGAGAAGAGGTTTATGTCATCCATGTCTATCCATTCCCCCATATCTATAATCAGCCAGTCAAATGCCATACGGAAATTCACCTCTTCTCCCCAGCTATGGATTAATTAGTAAAAAACGTATGTAAAAAAATTCTTACAATATAAAGGTTTTTCTCTGGCTTTAAATAACCTGGAGACACTGTAGAATAATGCAAAGCGGTTTGGACTGAGAGTGCCGAGTTCGAATTCCAGTCGGATCCATTACATGCACTTACGTGCTAATACCCTTGGGAAAGATAGGAATCCTGTTCTTCTCCCCCCCCTCCCCAGCTATGGGTATATAGCAGGACAGACTGGGTTCTATATTCTTTGATGGCAACCGGTCTAGGAGAAAGTAACTCTGCTCTCTAGCCCTGGCGTAGTACTTACTATACAGCTAAAGAAAGGATCGTTCGCATTGGCTCGATGGTCCCGACTAATGATGATGACGACGACGACGACGACGACGATGATGATGATCATCATCATCATGCAAAGACTTGATAAGCCGTAGAAAACGAATCAATCACCCAAAGACCATACGTGATACACGTTTTGGTGATCATGTCTCTTTCGATCCATAACTGATTAGGCAGGGCCAACTCGAATGGTTAGCAATCTTGTCTCGATAGAATTACGACAAAGTAGTGAGTCCCATCCTCACTGGGTGCCCCATTCTTTCGGCCTTGTGCCATATCTAAGCTACGCTTAAAAAATCCCCTGCACTGACTAAGCTGAAGATTTTCCCACAGTCGACTGCTGTTTCGTTTTACGGTAGACTGGTTGCCAACCAAGGCTATAAGACCCACTCTGCTGTTCCATCCATAGCTTGGGGAGAAGGAAAAGAGATAGACACATATAGATCGCAACGTTATTTGCGCGTCAGTGAATGTAACGGGCCCGACTGGGATTCGAACTAGGCTCTCTCATTTCTTATTTAGAGTCGCTATCCATTACACCGAATCCAAATAATATCGGTTAAATGAAACGCTCTTTGAGATTATTCACAATAGCTCGATGCTTCCCAGAGAAGACATTGTCCGATAGATACGCCGTGTAATCTATTCTACATGTATTGTCATAAATTTCCCCGGTAATATTTAAAGATATAATTCACAATCAAGATTGCAAGACAAAGCTTCAAGAAGGTTAAGAAATCTGATTCACTTCCAAACCATTCTCCCCTGACCCACTAAAATTACTCATCTTGTAACGCGTATATCATGAAGATTCTTAACTGAAGGCAGCCAACTTGCTCTTACACCACTCCCCCATATACCAGGAACCGGATCATATTTAAGAGAGATTCACAAAGCAAGCAGAGATTTCTATTCGTGCCTTTTCAATACGGCACTTCGTTCGGTATTCTGAATATATCCCACAATAGACGCTGGCGAGCGTGCGCGGTTTCATATGCATGACAATGGCCACCGGCATTTGCAAATCAAAGTGGTCATGTCGGTCACTGTTTCTCATTTTTCAGAGGTAATTTAATCCCAGGGTACTGGCGCATTGGGGCAGGTTGATTTTTTCATTTTTTTGAGAAAATCTACATTGCACTCAGTTCGTATGCTGGAGCTTGATGTGATAAATAGTGACACCAAAAATTAGATTCATAGCTTTTATCAGTTTTTGAGCATTTAGTTTTAAATATCGTCTAAAAAATATACAGAAATACCTAACTTCCGCAGGTTTTGCTTAAAAACTGACTTCAAAATTTTACTATTTCAAGAATGTATCCAAATAAATTTAATATCTTTTATATTAGATTTATTGAATGGAAAATATATTGAATTTTTTTTTACTGCATTCGATAAGAAAATATTGTAATGTGTAAAAAAAATTGAAATGATTACAAAATGCTATTCAATGGATAAGATTGTTAGCTCATTTGTTAGATAATAATTAATAAAAACAAAAAATAGATAAAAATGTACATGACACAATAATACTCTTGGGTACAAATTATAAGTCAAAATCTTTTAAATTTGCTGTGTTTCTTGAAAATCGCGCCAAAACTACTGTACTGTATAATATAAATCATAACATAATACATTGTTTAGTATAATTTCCCTTTGAAGTAAATGAAGGTCTTATTTAATGACACAATTATTTAGTAATAATGTGCCTTTCATTTTGTCCATATACGCCTATAAGTCTTTCATTGATCACCGGAATTAAATTTTATCAGAAGTAAATTAATCCCAGGGTACTGACACATTAGGGCAGATTGGATTTTCACTTTGTTTAGAAAATCAACATTTCACTTAATGCGAAAGCTGTGATAATTAGTGACACCAAAAAATTAGATTCATATGCAATTTTTACTTTATTCGAAAAAGAAAAAAAAACATGATAATCAATGAATGATATTTTAGACCATATTTTAGGTCATAATTAATAAAATAGATAAAAGTGTATATAACACCATAATACTACTGGATACAAATTATAAGTCAAAATGTTGCATTGTTTATTGAAAATCACACTAAAACTACTGCACTGTATAAATATGTCATCATAATATAGCTAAATTGTTCAGTATAATGTCCCTTTGAAGTTATGAAAGGTCCTATTATGATGAGACAATGATTTAGTCATAATGTGGTTGCGTCATGAATCTTGTCCATATACAGATTGTAAAGCTTCAGTAAATTATAAATTTTATAAGGCTTGTGTTATTTATTATGTCAAATCCCAACTTTCAAATTTGAGGGCAATACCACGGTTCCAAAATCAACCTATCTTACTTGTCTAGAAGTTTTCAACCTCTTTTGTCCAATGCCTGGATTTCATTATAAGTCAGAATGCCATTCCTTCACTTTCAAATATTATTATTAAGAGAGTTAAAACTGTATATAACACTGCTGGTTAAAAATTATAAGACAAAAAGTTTTAAATTTGCATTGCTTATTGAAGATACAGTAAAACTACTGCATTTAAACTACTTACACCATAATATAGCTAAACTGTTCAGTATAATTTACCTTTGAAGTAAATGAACGTCTTATTTGATGGCACAATGATTTAGTAATAATGTGCGTGTTGAAGCTAAACTGCCAGTCATTTGTGGTTTAACAGGTGATGGTTCCCAGGCATATAATTATTTTTGGTGGGGGATTGGCTACTGTATTTTTGAATTTTGTAGAGATTTGTTTTTTGGACCGGATGTGATGCTCGGAGCCTCTGTACAGAAGATGACTTTTTTTAATCTTTGGTTTTGCTTTTTAGTACTCACATCCGGTTGACATATCTTGTGAAATGTAGCTGTGGATCAGAGAGAGATCTTGGAAATCGTCTGTGTAATCCTTCAGTGTTCCAATTATATAGACTTGTACACGTGTACCAGCGAATCAAATCTGTCTTGGATATTCTTTTGCTCGATCTCTTGGCTACAAGCATTGTAATACTTGACGTTGAGAAGCCATCACTGTCAGACATGTTTCGACTTGAAGGCACACTGTAAATCAATGTAATTTCACCTCTTCATCATGGCCGTTCTTTTACAAGCATGCCCAGCTTCTCAGAACCATTTGTGTTTCTTTAACAGTCACGTAGCCAAGCTACAACTATGCTGAGCGGACCTTGGTTACAGTTCAAGGGACACGCGTATTTTGAATATTCCTTTCTCCTATACTGATTAATGTACACAGAGTGTCCAGTCTGCCTTACTATTTAACTCATAGGTGGGGGAGATGAAAATAAATACTTGCCAATTTTCGTTTTTTTTCAGTGTTGATAGAGTCGAAAAGCGTCTCCGCGTCCTTGCGAGTGATGAATTATTTTCCGCCCTACAAACCCTATCCCACGGACCAAACGTCGTACGTCTCTCGTTGCTCTGTCGCTATTTCCATGGCAAGTGTTCAGACAGAATACATTCCTTAGTTCCACCAGTTCTAACTTTCACAGATAAGACCCACCATGCTACGCCCACTGTAGCGAATCACCCTCATTTCCTACGTATTCGATTAGTGAGATGTAAGTGCCACTCGAGCAGTTTCTTCTCACGAACTGCTACACTGTGAAACCGTCTCCTAAGAGGATGCTCCCGCAATCACTGCAATCTAAACCTGATTAATAGATTAACCATTATCATCCTCACGTATCCCCATTAACTTTCCCCCTTAGTCTGTAAAGTTCTACCTTGAGTGGCTCTTGGACCTTGCACAGGGTGAACATCAAAAGTCAAAATGGCCAAGATCTTTTTTTTTTCTTCCTTTCTTCTTCTCGGTTTTCTTGCTAAATCTAAACGTAGGCTAGTTACTTTTACTTGGATGTGAAGCCGGGTAAATATCACGAGAAAGGAAAATAAATAATATGATAATACTCAATAATTTTTTTTTTTTGTAGAGAAATGTCACATGTTACGATTTATTAGCGTGCGCCTGAAAACAGTTTCCAAGTTTGGCAACTCAGAATTAGAACATGTTTCTCTACTTTGGTTTTTGGCACAGGTCCATAAGATCGGTGTTCCGTTAAGGAGTTAACTCCCTTGCGTAGCAAAAGCGCAGGTGTGAATAATTTGCGAATCGCCATCCCATACAAAGAGCCCAATATCTCACTGACTCCCTCTCTCTCTCTCTCGTTGACTCTGCCCAACCGTTACTGCCTCTCGGTACACACACACACACACACACACACACACACACACACACACATATATATATATATATATATATATATTATAAGGTATTACATTCGAATATATGTAAACCGCTACATAAATGTATCCATGTTTCGATGACTAAGCCTCTCATCAGGCAGTGGTTTATATATATATATATATATATATATATATATATATATATATATATATATATATATATACAAAATGTAAAGTCTGTCTCTGTAAGACAATATATATATATATATATATATATATATATATATATAAATGTAAAGTCTGTCTGGGAATATATATATATATATATATATATATATATATATATATATATATATACTATAATAATCCTGTATACTAGAATAATCTTGGTTCTTGGTTTTTTTCTTTTATTTCCAATTTTTCCTCAGGTACCGATTTGTTCTACTGCAGGTTGCGCTATCCGAGGTTTTTCAAAACGAGTACTACCATTTATACACACACACACACACACACACACACACACACATATATATATATATATATATATATATATATATATATATATATATATATATATATACATACATACATGCGCAGCAACTTAAAGAAACAGACAAGTTACTGCAATTAAGCCTTTCATTCAATTTTCTTACATTTGTACAATTTTTTCTTTTATGGACATATATATATATATATATATATATATATATATATATATATATATATATATATACGGTGATTTCAGATTTTAAATTTTTCAAAGAGAATATTTAAATTTTTCAACTAATATATATATTTTATATATATATATATATATATATATATATATATATATATAGTGTTTTGCCATGTTTTTTATTTTCTAAAAACGGACAGTACGTTATGACCGTGTTCCTAGTTGTTATTTCTGAGGATTGTTATTCCTTTTCTTCCATTATTTATTGTCGTTTTTGCTTATCTGTCGACGAGGCTATAGCCTCTCCGTATGTGTTTATGAGTGCTCATGGTCTGAGAGATGTAACGTGAATCTTCTTTATAAACAAGTAGTGGTATATCCAACGCACACCCAGCCATATATATATATATATATATATATATATATATATATATACAAAAAAAGAAAACTCATCTTAGCGTTTCATCTTCTGAGGGACTTCATCAGGGCATATATCTTGATAAAGTCTCACGGAGGACGAAACGCGTCGTCTAAGATAAATTTACCTATCGTCTTTTTTCATATGGCCCTTTTACAGATACTGTGTGCTTGTGGGCAAAATACAGATATGAATAAAATATAGATGTAAACGCAATATACATAAAGAAAGAACAAAAGGAATATGCCGGACATGTTTCGTCCAATTCGTTATCCATCTTCAATGGGTTTGTTGTTAATTATTTTTCATAGTTGTCTTTTTAAAATGTATTGTGTGATGCATATTGTATGATAGGAGCATTTATTGTGTATTATATATATATATATATATATATATATATATATATATATATATATATATATATATAAACCTAAAAAGACCAGACAAACCTACAAGGTTTTACCTAAGTGGATCGTCAGGAATAGCTGGCTAAAAAGAGTTGACATAAGAACGGAATATATAGCCTATAAACTTAAAATCATATGTTTATAGGCTCTATATTCCTTTCTTACGTCACCTCTTTAGCCAGCTATCCCTGACGATCCGCTTAGGTGAAACCTTGGTAGGTTTTACTGGCTCTCTAGGTTTAGCTACGTCTGCTCTACTTAACGTATTGAGCACTTTATTTAGATATTTTGCTTACCCGTATCGGTTTTTTGTTGTCTTTGGACTTTGGACTTGCATGCTAGACGATTATTTTCGGTTCTTTATTCTTTCTTTTTTATACCATTTTTTTCCCTTTGGTATTGGTTTGATTATTTACAAATTAAGACACCGAAGGTTTTCCGAACGAGTATAATTTCTTATACTTATAAGATTCTTACTAGTATAGTGGATATTGAAGTCAACAACCAGAGGCAACAGTCTATTTGATATTAAACAAAACTGTCATGGCCAGACGAAAGCATTTAGCATGAAACAGACTTACACACATTTATATTTACATACGCTGTCCCTATTGAACGCTTTAAGTCATATATATAGCATAACTTGGGGCACCTTGGGGTGGTGTAATGGTTAGCAAGCTTGTCTCGCTAGAACAATTACGACTGAGTAGTGAGTTCGATCCTCACTGGGTGCCCCATACTTTCGGCCTTGTGCCACATCCGAGCTACGCTTGGAAAATCGCTATATAGCATAACTTAAACTGGATTTTATTATATATATATATATACATACATATATATATATATTGTTTATATATATATATATATATTGTTTATATGTTATTTTTATAGATACAAATCTTTAAGTAAATACGCTGTTTTATAATAAACAGTATTTACAACATTTACTGGCCTGAATGTCCGAGAAATATTTGTCCTCCGACAGGAATCGAACCTGTATCCTAGAAGGAAACGTCATATAGCCTGACGTGCTACATCATGTTTAATTTACCGATTTTAAACTTCAAATTTCTCATGATATCCCATGATTTTTTTTTTATATATATATATATATATATATATATATATATATATATATATATATATATATATATATATATATATATATATATATATATATATATATATATAATGTGTGCGTGTATGTCAATTTCAGAATCATGTCATTAGACTGTGAAACAGTTTTATATTTTGTTAATTTTTTTTTTTTTTTCTTTGTGTATTATTTTTTTCCATCCAGTTCCAAAATTCCATCTATTATAACATTTGAGGAGAAAACGATCAAGTTAGGAATGTTTATGTTTTAATTCTTTCTTGTCCTCTTTATCTATTTCTTTCTGCCTTTCTCTCTTTCGTTCTTTCTTTCTCTCTCTCTCTCTCTCTCTCTCTCTCTCTGTCTCTCTCTATCTATCTATCTATCTATCTATCTATCTATCTATCTATCTATCTATTTCTCTTTCACTCTCTCTTTGCGTTCAGGGTATGATGATAAACTACATCCGCGTCTTGGGTAAGACAATAAACTACATCCAACTTCAAGGCCTCTGCTCCGGAGGCTTTGAGGAGCCTGGCACCACCTCTTATTTGCTAGTGTTCCCAGGTCCACCCTGACCTGCGGTGGTAGCACATGTTAGCATCCTAGGTATGGGTTAATAGTCAGCCCCCAAAACTGGAGTCAAAACACTATGAAAAAATTAAAAATAGGTTTTAATACCAATAATAAACTTTTGGAAAAAAAAAATATTACCAGCAATAGATTTTTGGAAAAAAATTACCAGTTTCATTTTTGAAAAAAATTACCAGCAATATTTAAAAAATATATATTACCAGTAAGAAATATCTTGTGTACATTAAATAACCCATTGAGGTTCATATACGGTAAACTAAACCAAACTAAAATCACTCTTTCTTCATCTCATTACCACTTTCTCTCTTTCTTTCTCTCTCTTGCTCAAAGTTCTTCTCGTCTGATAAAAATCAAATCACATCATCTTCCGCTGTTTTTTTTTTTTAAGTTTATTAAACGATTTTATTATCTTTTTTTTCTCATATAAATTGACCTTTCCTCACATAAGACTTATATTTGATGTTTTCGTGGACAACATTCCTGATTATTCCTTCTGACGTATAAAAATCTTTCGCAAGTGACGTCATGGATTTTTTGGAATTGTCATCAATGGTCTACTGAACTGACATGGGGCGCATTTTGTAGGTCTCCCTAGAGTGGATGTGGTATTATGGTGCAAGGAGGATTGATTGATGACGGACGAGTTCTTATGGTGAATGAGTAAATTGTAATGTCTGAATGGGTCGTGAATCAAATTAGCTAGGTATAAGATAGTTAGTGAAGACCAGCCTTACCCCCTCCCCCTTTTCGGCCTTGTGCCACAATTTTGTATTTTTACAAAATAAATCCCGGTCTACTGAACTTGCTGAATAAATTCAGGTGTTCTGATAATGTCGGAGGGTTTGCGATGTTTTTTTTACGCTTTCACATTATTGATACGTTTTCATCTTCGATCTCTTCAACTCCTTAGGAACTTTCAGGCGAAAGATCTGTCGATTTTTAAAAAATGGAGATTTCTCTAGATCGCTATATTCAGTCTTTAAAACCACAATTACAGCGTGCCTTTTCATTTCTTGAGTAAGCTGATGTTATAAAGTAATAACCAAAAAAGTATGTCCTGATATATCTTCCGCACCCTCTATATAGTGATTTTCCAAGCGAAGCATAGATGTGGCACAAGGCCGAATGTAGGGGCACCCAGTGAAGATCGAACTCCCTACTCAGTAGTAATTGGTCTCGCAAGACAAGCTTGGTAACCATCACAACGCTTCAAGGTCCCCAAACGCACCCTCTATATATTGAGCACTCTTTGGAATTACCCCTACCAATTTGTATTTTCACTTTTAATTTTTAATATACTATATTTCTTTTTAAAACAAGTAAATATATTAGAATTACTTACAGTATGTAAAACTATTTTCATATCAAGTATAAGTATGTATATTACCAGGTCACAATTTTATTTAAATTTATATTTAAATATTATTTTTAAGTAAAATTTGACAATGACGGCAAAAAATAGCTAATTCATTTCTCTGATTTAGTAACCTTTTATGTTTTATAAACTTAGTAATATATAGTTTCTCATGTAAGTACAAAGGACATGGGTTATTTAATAATCTACATCTTCGAGCTTTTCATCTTAATTTCATTTTACTGTAGGTGTTTTATTGGATTCTTTTAAGTGCTTGTAGTACTTTGAGACAGGTGTTTAGGTTAGAATACGTTTTATTTAACTACAATTATATATATATATATATATATATATATATATATATATATATATATATATATATATATATATATAAATGCTTTCTCGTTGCCGTCAATCTAGTACTGTGCTTAAATTCGTAAAGTCAAGGTACCAAAGAGGAACAATTACCAATCAAAATATTTATAGAAAATGTTAATTACTTTATAACGGTGAGAAATGACTAGAGCCGGGATTCGAGGTCAGGACCGATAACTCTGCAAATTCATCATTGGATTTTATATAACAGAAGCACCAGGCCTGATTTGGCAGCAATATTCAATGTATGGACAAATGGCCGACTTATAAATGTAAAAAGGTTAGATTCTGGTGAGGAAGGATATCTGCACGTGAGTGAGTATAACGAACCAGGCTGGAATTGACTAAGTTCATGATATAAAGTTTCGTAATAACTAAAAATATATGACCTGATATATCTTACACAACCTATATATATTGAGCACTCTTTCGATTAATGTCCTCCTTGAAATTATCACTACCAATTGGTATTATATATATATATATATATATATATATATATATATATATATATATATATATATATATATATTTATATATATATATATATATATATGCTTTCCGGTACAGAAAAAACCTCTTTAGATCCGAGGTGCTTTTAACCGACTCGGCCATGAAGAGCATCGGTGATTAAGCAAAGTTGTGTATAATGATTAAAGCTCACGATAATTATCTGAGTCGATCTCTGATAAGTATTGTGAACATTATTATTTTTTATCTTTTAATATGTTCATATCTATCTATCTATCTATCTATCTATCTATCTATCTATCTATCTATCTGTTCATATCTATCTATCTATGAATATGTTTATATCTATCTATCATCTATCTATCTATATGTTCATATCTATCTGTCTATCTATCTCAATTTGTTTCTATCGATCACAGTTTGTTCGCATCTTAGTGTGGCTTTATTCTCTCTCTTTCTCTCTCTCTCTATGTTACTCTCTCTATGTTACTTTGTTCTATCGATTTGTTCGCATCTCACTCTCTCTTTATTTCTCTATCTCTCTTGTTCTCTCTCTCTCTATCTCAGTTTGTAATATCGATCAAAGCTTGCTCACATTTTAGTCTCTCTCTCTCTCTCTCTATCTCTTTTTCTATATCTATCTATCTATCTATCTATCTATCTATCTATCTACATACAGATTATGGTATGCTTCTTGGTTTGGTTCACTCCCAAAAATCTAACCAAAGTAACAAACATTTTGGTGAAGAAGTAGTTCAGAGTCAGGTCAAGTACTTCTCAGCACGCCCTTGTAACCCCCCCCCACAAAAAACACAAAAAATATATATATATATATATATATATATATATATATATATATATATATATATGAGTGTGTGTGTGTGTGCGTCTGTGTGTGTGTGTGCGCGCGCGTGTGTGTTTGTGTGTGTGTGTGTTATAGCTTTGAGTAGATATCTATATTTTAAAGCGATATCATTTTCGTCTACCGTCTTGCGTTTTTTGAGAGCCTTCAATAAAGAAGGTGTGCCTCATCTGCGTCACTGTTGTGTACGGAGAAACAACCGTACAACACTGGCGTTGCTTTTTGACTTCTCAGCAACGAAGTTACTTCACAGCATAGCAAGCATCAACTGCACATGTGAAGAGAACGGCACGTCTTTGTGAATGACTCTCCAAAAATCCTCACCGGTAGACAAAATTGTAGAATATATAAACAGAAAGATCTACTTATAAATCCTATCCACTAAATGTAACGTACATAGCAATAAAAAACAATAAAATATGTTGAATTATAAATAAAAATCTATTAATTCCTTATATATATATATATATATATATATATATATATATATATATATATATATATATATATATGTTATGGGGTCCACCCTTTTCGGATATAATGGATTCGTCCTGCTGCCATAAAATAGCCAGTCAGGCAGGGAAGATGAGTCGTACATGAGTCGTACCGGAGTCGTCTGTGAGTGTCGGTAGTCGGATAGAGTGAAGTATTCTCTTGTAGAAGTCAGTTACAAGTCAGTTCTCGGAGGACGAATAATTTTTATAAAAATTTCTCGGACATTCAGGACAGTAAATGCTGTTTAATACTGTTTATTATAAACAGAGCATTTACTTAAATATTTGTATCTATAAAAAGAATGTATTGATATTATACTCAAAGCAGAGTCAAATAATTTTATAAAAACTTGGACTTATTCCAGTAAGATATCTTTAATCATTTTCAACTGTTCAAAGCTTAATGGAGAACAGTTGGACAATTTTGCTGTTACACGATTTGGAAAATTTTGCTGTTACACGATTTGGACAATTTTGCTGTTACGCCCGGTCTATATTTCTGTAGGTATGTCTCTATGTGAGTGTTGTTAGGAAAGTGCTGTTCGTTATGTATGTATGATTGTGACGCTTGTAAAATCCGCAAATTGACCGAAACGCGAAAGTGCTGGATCGCTTTCGCTTAACAGGAGGGCGAAAAAAGAGCGAGCGAAGAATTCTTTCAAATGTGCCAGAAGTGAAGAAACTAATCAATATCAACACCTGAATGCCCTCTACGGAGAATGGGATTCTCTATATAGACTGCACCCCTCCTTTTCTCTCTCACCCTCTCTCTCCTTTTCTATGTTTCTCTCTTTCTGTGTTACGCACACACGCTCTCACTCTCTCTTGCCCCCTTGGAAACACTTTTTCCCATCTCTTACACTCAAGCTTCCCAAACAAACCGCATAATTGCTATTTGCTTGCAAATTGGGATGCGTAAAAGTACACGTCCACCCAGTGTTGTTTGCACCCAGGAGAAATTATCGCGCCTGTTTGTACGCGTAAAGAAGAGGCGGAGAAGGCGGAGGAGAAACATCTATCTATCTATCTATCTATCTGAATATTCCTTAGCCTATATAGATAGAGAAAAAGCGATAAATACGATTATTAAATGCGATGAAACACACACACACACACACACACACACACACACACACACATATATATATATATATATATATAGTAATCCGTTGGTATAATCCAGGCGAGTCCTATTAACACAACATAGAATTTGAAATATGTTTTAAAATGACTCACAAAAGAGCACTCAATGTTTATTTTCATTAAACTGAGCAAATTTTCTTTACAATTGGAATTAAGATACATTTAGTTAATGACCATTTTCACCTATGAATTTTAATTTTAAAATGCGCAGGATTTTTCAAAGTACAGGTAATAAATCCGTTGGTATATAATCCAAATGGATCCTAGTTATATTAAATATTAAAACTGATCCACAAAAAGAGCCCAATGTATTTACTATAACAGAGCATATAAATAATATTACACAACAAAGTCCAAAATTATCTCATATGCGGTTGACGTATAGAACAATTTCAACCGACGAAAACGCTGTACACCAGGGTTGTATAAGACTGACATAGTTTTCGCTGGTTGAAATAGATCTATACCCTCCACATATGAGGTGATTTTGGCTATATATATATATATATATATATATATATATATATGTATATATATATATATATATATAATGTTAGAGGTCAATACATTATTATATATGTATGTATGTATGTATGTATTGACCTCTAATATTATCAATATATATATATATATATATATATATATATATATATATATATGTGTGTGTGTGTGTGTGTGTGTGTGTGTGTGTGTGTGTCGTGTTAATAAGTTTACGGTAGATGACGTGTGTTGTATATTAGGTTATTGTAGATTTGTTATTTGTGTACATTTGTGCGCAGTGTGCTTTTAATGTTTCACGTGTGCAGTAGCGATTTAGCTTAGAAGCGTTCCATTTTTGTAAGTCTGGTGAATTAGATCGTAATTACGATTCCAATGTAATAAATTATAACCATGGAATATCAGTGTTTGAGTCTTTTATATTATAATCTTACTCTGTCCTGGACATTGAGTTCTACCTGGATTCTATCCTCTTGGGAATTTATATATATGACACGCTCGTTTTTTTTCTCTCATTTTTTTCATATTTATTAATGTATTATTTTCTTCATATCTGAGTGTTATTTTCTCCAACTATTATATCTGTTGTAGCCAGGGCACGACCGACATGGTCTTTGGCCTAAGGAAAATCAAAGATTTCTACAGCGAACTGCTCAAATGTTTGTACGCCATCTTTTGTCAATCTGACAAAGCTGTTTGATAGGATAAGCAAGTCAGGCCCCTGGATAATCTTAGAAAAAATTGAGCTGCCAACTAAAATTGTTCACCATGATCATCCAACGCTAGTCACGTCAGATGCAGATGCTTATCCCCGCTCCCCCACAAAAAAAAAAGAACAACCCCTTTTCAATCCGAAAAAAGCGTCAAACAAGTCTGTAAACAGCCCACGCTACCAATACCGATTTTTATTATTCTTTGGCACTATTCTGGGACAGAATTGAGGAGATGGATGGCAGAGACAACTTGTATATTTGCACACCTAAAAACAGTAATTTGCTCGACTGAAAACCTCCCAGGGCCAATAAAAAAGACATCGGTTCAGCTTGTCAGAGAGCTTTTATTCGCGGATGACACTATTCTGTTTCTTTCTAATTATTTCACGCCAAAGCAAGACAACAAAATCACTAAGATTGTAAGGAGTTACCGAGTAGAAGAAAATATGAGACAAAGAAAACATTATTAAAACGAAACGAACAATAAACGAACAGGAGTTCAGAAGACAGAAGATAACAATTAAAAATTGCACTTAAAGTTTTGAAGATCAAACTTGACTAGAAAGTAATTAACTGGAAGAAAGTTCTGTTGTTCATTATGACGGTCGTCTTCGAGTATAGAATCCAGAGGTTAGCAGTGAATATTTCGAAGACAGTAGGGAAGCGTTGTTCAGGTTAGCAGTGGATATTTTGGTAAAAGTAGCAGAGCATAGTTCGTCCTTCTGTTATCTCTTCGCCTGACAAGCTGGACTGGACATTCGGGTAGAGTAAACAAAATGGCCGCCTTTATACACGACGGATTGAATGTTCTACGTCTTCTGATTGGTTAACCTTCCATTGGTGGACTATAAAGTGAGTCAAGTCATTTGGGCTAACTCACTAGTAGATAAATATACACAAAAAAACTGCAACAATTTCCACATACAAGAAGTGCAAGAAAAGAAATCTAATGAGTTATTCCCTCACAGGTTCGTATCCTGTTCACAGTGCCATGTAGAATATTGTTTAGCTTGCAAGTGGTCTGACACACAAATAGACTGGTGTAGTCACTTCAAGCTGAAAATGCAGCCCTGAGTGATTTGATGGAGAGATATATGGGTGAATTGAGTCCACTCATGCAAATGTGTTGGGCAGGTCCATTCCAGCAAAGTGGACTAACCCACCTGATGTATTAGGTACTCTCCTATAAATGAGGTAGATTAACTGGCTTGCCTTTACAAAGAGACATAAGAAGGCGGCCATGTTGACAGGTAAGTCATTTGACTACTACAATTAGTATAGAACTTACGGTTGCATCTAACCATTTCAACTGTAAAATAATGAGACCTATCTGCCAATCTAGTAGAGCCCTTAAATGCATAAAGTCTATGTACCAAAAAGGAAAGCCCATCAGAACAATTACCATGAAAATATTTAGAGAAAAGGCACAGCGTGGAGACGCTACGGCGTCGGGAAAATAATTTCCCATGATTTTTCTCGAACGACCATATCTGCTCGAGGCGTATTTTAGCGTAAACAATGGGAAATCTGTTGTTTAAAAACAGTAATTTGACATTGTTAACCAGGCGCTTCCTCTGTAGCTAAATGGTATAGCACGTCAGGCGAAATAACAATTCCGTCTAGGATACAGGTTCAATTCCTGTCGGAGGACACATACTTTCTACGATATTTCTCGGGCATCCAGGCCGGTAAATGTAGTTAATACTCTTTAGTGTGAACTTAAATATTTCATCCATAAAAATAACGTATAAACAGAAAATATATTAAAATATTCGTCGGACTTAGTTCATTTCACATTATATATATATATATATATATATATATATATATGAAAAGTATATATAAATATAAATAAATATATATATGTATAATTATTTATATATTATATGCGCGGTACTTATTAGAAAGCGCTCAATATCAGAGATAGAGCTAAATATATATATATATATATATATATATATATATATATATATATATATATATATATATATATGTGTGTGTGTATATAAATAAAAAAAGAACAGCAAGATATATAATCCGGTGTTCTTATAGATATTTTATTTTTACAAAATAGTGCTCAATGTAAATTTACAGAGCATTCATATTATAAATTAATTGATTTTTAAATCAATTAATATATATATATATATATATATATATATATATATATATATAGTTCATGTCATATTAACTGAAAAACAGTTATAATAAAAAATTCGTCGATTTACCAAATTACAAAATCCATATAAAAATTCTCACTTGAAATATTTGAACTTCAGTGTTGCTATTCGCACGCTCCAACATTACACAACCGTTAATAAATATCTCATTCTTAAAAACATCTTTCGGTCTGCAACACATTTATTTTGTCTTCCAGTTTTGATTCTAAAGGAAAAAAAATACAGCCTGATGATGGAGCCAGAGGTCTTAGAAAGTACTAGCTGAATTAAAATATACACCATATCCATTTTATACATAAGGATCTCATCATTCAGTTGTTTATTAGTAGTATATTGCTTATAATTATGTCTACTAGCGAAGGGATTTCGCCAATAATTGTATTAATATTGCTAATTGATTCAAAGGTATGATTAACAATTTGTATCAAAAATAATTTTACAAACTTTGGGAGTGAGTTCCTTACACCAAAACAATGACAAAAGTTCATATATGCAGCGTCAGGTGCACCTCGGCGTGGTGTAATGGTTAGCTTGTCTCGCTAAAACAATTACGGCTGAGAAGTGAGTTCGATCCTTACTGCGTGTCCCATGATTTCGGCCAAGTTTACGTTAAATGGCATTCTGTTGCCATGTCGAAAGGATCTCGCTCTTCTTCGATTCATAGTTTGTGCATGCTGCAGTCAAACAATATAACTCATTGTGTATGCAAAAGAGTACAGTAAGGGAAGAAATTCAAAAACAAATATGCTAAGTCCAAAAGAACTTACTTTTGCGCAGTATTGTATATAAATAAAGACAAAAGGAGAACTTAGACGACGTGTTTCATCTTCTGATGGACTCTGTCCAGGAAAATGTAAAGGTTTTATTTTGCAACAAGTATTTATAAATGAAAGTAAAAACATAGATTTACAAAATCTTAAAATTTCGTATACGCTCAAAAATATTCATCAGGCTAACTGAAAAGTGACATAATTTAATTTCGAATGCGCTCATAAATATTCATCAGGCTAACTAAAACGTCAAGGTAAATTATGGAAGTTGCTAAGTGACATAATTTAATTTGGAATGCGCTCATAAATATTCATCAGGCTAACTGAAACGTCAAGGTAAATTATGGAAGTTGCTAAGTGACATAATTTAATTTGGAATGCGCTCATAAATATTCATCAGGCTAACTGAAACGTCAAGGTAAATTATGGAAGTTGCTAAGTGACATAATTTAATTTCGAATGCGCTCATAAATATTCATCAGGCTAACTGAAACGTCAAGGTAAATTATGGAAGTTGCTGAGTGACATAATTTAATTTGGAATGCGCTCATAAATATTCATCAGGCTAACTGAAATGTCAAGGTAAATTATGGAAGTTGCTAAGTGACATAATTTAACTACGAATACGTTAATAAATATTCACCAGGCTAACTGAAAATCAAGGTAAATTATGGAAGTTGCTAAGTGATATGATTTAATTTAACTTCGAAAACGTTCATAGATATTCATCAGGCTAGCTGAAAAGTCAAGGTAAATTATGGAAGTTGCTAAGTGACATAATTTAATGCCTAATAAAGAAAAATGAGTAAAGGATCTTGCTGATTTTTTAAAAAATGTATAAATGTAAGTAATATGTATATTAGTTTAGTCTGTATTATGGCTGTTTTCTTGATTTTTTTTAATGTCTCCATTGCTTGATATCGCAAAGTTCCAACCTGTGTGCAGCCTACGTGTGGCTTTTTGTCCCGGGCAAGGACCACAGATTTCTGTCACATTGTTATTGTAAGGAGGAGCTAATTTATTTCCCCTATAAATGACAATAATTCAAAATTCAATTGAGTTACTTCCCTTGTCTGGAAGACAATCGCGGCACTTCTGAATTAAACATGGCGACAAGCTGACACGCATGTTTTCAGCCTCCAAATGAATATAAGTTGCCATGTGATGTGTTAAAATTATTTTCATGTCTTTTGTTACCATTCATCCCAACAACATGGGATATAACAATTATTAACTTTTATTTAGTTTCAGTGATTTTTTTTTGCTATGACTTGCCATTAACATTAAAAAATGGTTTTTAGTGATTACGTTTTTTTTTTATCTGTGATTGAGACGTTTTCAATTTTGTATTTGAGATTACACCTATCTTCTGAAGTACATTTCCAAAAATTTCAGACCAGTCTACAGATTTAGATGCAATCGAAGTCACAGGTTGTATATTTGTTTCTAAAATTCATTTTAGCTACTACCCCAACTTAAGTCCCAGGCCACACTTAACGCACCCCCCCAATTCCCCCCCCCTATGAAAACACGTCAAGACAACAACAACAAATCTAACAATTTAAACACATGTATTGTGATTTTATTTAGTTGGCATTTGGCAAGATGTCGCCAGATGAAAATTAGTAACTAAATCGGTACACCAAGAAAACTAACGGACTGGCCCCTGCTGTGTTGGTTGTCAGGTCTAGCTGACATTTGGCGCGTCCTGTCCAGATGTCGCCAGCAAGATACAGACAAACATTTTAACTTCAGTCAACAAAATAAAATAAAACCATACGTTCGTGTTTGCCTTTTATTTTAATTTCATTCCTTGTAAAGCGAATATGTTTGTTAAACAAAGATGTTTGTTAAGTACAAGCGGATTATTATTATTTTTTTTATTTATTTATGTTTTTGCTATATAAATTTTTGTTATGGGACCTTACCTATAATAACATAATGGACTATTCCATTCGTAATAAATACTGCGCCTCAAGAGGAAGCAGGGAGTTCAGTCCGAAGTCGGGCGACTGGCTGACTGGCTGATCGGTTGAACTCTCTGCCTTCGGGCGAGAAGGAACCCGAACGAGGCTACGCTGAAGGGCGGAGTCTCTTCCGGGGAGGTAAACCGACCCTGAACCCGATTATACGGGTTCAATGGGCATATTTTTGGCCGAGCCCACGGGCTCGGAGATCCCACGTTAAACCGGCCTTGTGCCACATGATGCCCTCGTGGGGGGGGTGACTAAATACCGTTCAGCCCGAAGTCGGGCGACCGGCTGATCGGTTGAACTCTCTGCCTTCAGTCTGAAGTCTGGAGTGAGATCCGTCAGGAGTCTGTCAGTCAGTCAGAGCGAGCGAGTCAGTCAATCGAGTCAGAGGCAGTCCAAAACAGAGTCGCGTTCAGACAGGTACTACTAAACCTGATTGTTCGTACTAACACTTTCTACTTCTCTGTATATATTCCTGTTTGTAATATATCTGTGATATCCCATATCCGTATTCGAGTTCTTCTTTATTTGTTCTACCTTGGACTATCACCGTGGTACAAGGAACCGGACCATAACAATTTTATAAGAAAGAAATAGAAGATAAAAGGATTACTCGCTTCTAATTCGATCCTGTCACCTCTTAACACACCATTTTTCTAACTGCTACCCTTTTCATCACCCATTGAACCCTAGAAGAGTGCCACACCTCGCTTTGGAAATCGCAGTTCGAGACGGATGAATTAGTATAAACTACGAGTCCATGTGATTAGGTGCGGGTGCGCATGCGCGCGTTTGCTTCGAAAAAGATGGTTACTATTTTCATCTTCATTTATGAAAACGAATTATTTTAAATATTCGGGGTTTAACACTGTGGCCTTGAAGGATGGATTGACCATACAGACATCAGAGCTGGGAGTCATTAACACATTATCATGAACACGTAGTGTTTCCTGCAAGAACCGATAATGCGCCAATTAATTAAATCCCTTCATGTCTTATTAGTCGAAACCTTTAACGAATTAATCAATCATGAATGCAAAACTGAGATTGATTTGATTACCAATCTTCAATTAACAAACAGCTGAAAGGTATTCCGGGTTAATTAGTGCAGAACGACATAATTTCGATACAAGAAATTGCTTTATATATGAACAGAAGAATGTTTCTTGCTGTTTTTAATTAATTCATGAGGTTGTTTATCTCCTTGGTGTTTGTTAGAGATTTTGTTTTTCAGAGATTTATAGTTATTATCAAAGTGTATTATTTGTTATAGAAATCTCTAACGGCAATGGAAATATTAGCCGTTTCCTTATAAGGAATCATTCAGCAAATGTTGACCGAGCAGCCAATGACAGTCGAGTTATATTTGTCATTCCACTCTGCCAATCGGGCTGGGATCAAAGTGTAGCATCTGTTCTACTTATCTCTAATAGTAATGGCAATATTAACCGTTTCCTTATAAGGAAACTTTCAGGATTCATTGTCCGGGCAGCCAGTGCTACTCTTCCTTTGTTGTGGGAGTTTTTTTTTTTTTTTTTCACAGACCAGCTTGATCAGTGCTTAGCGCTAGACTTGTTTTTTGCTGCTCGAATCTTGGAATTTTTTTTTGTTTTTGTTTTCAATACTGAACTTTACGCCAAATTTTTTTTTAAAGTTTAATTTTCTTGCGTTCTTTTGCTGAATATTTCTGACTAAATTCTGGAATTTTCATTTTCAGTTTATTTTTTTACCCTTCCCCAATTCTTATTTTATATTTGTTTTTCACACTTTTTTTTTATTAGGCCTTTTGATTTAATTCATCTTTTTTTTAGTTATATTGAACATATTTTTTCTGTTTATTTTGTAATCCCCGCATGACATTAATTTCTGTTTATCCTTTTTAGAAATTTTGATTATCTGTATATTTTTTACATGTTACTTCATTTATCTGTTTAATGATACTTTACATAAATTCTGTGTTTTATTTTCTTGTCTCTATTTCCGTTTCTATTTTGTTTTATTTCTAATTTTTGTTTTCCTAGCAAGACATGACTTTATTTTCGTGTAACATCGGCCATTTTGTGTTTAAGTCACAAGATTTGTTTCAATCTTTGTAATATTCTTTCCCTATTCTTTGCTGTTGTAATTTAAAAAGTCCCTCTTTATACGTTTATATGTTACGTTCTTTTTTGTTTTCTCAACAGTCTTATATTGTGTAGTTTTTGTGTCTGCTTTTTTTGTTATTTTTTAAACGTCCAACCGTTTTCGTATTAACCAATCTTTTGTCTTTATTCATTATATCTTTTTAAATTTGTTATTTCCTTCTCCATTTTGTAAAAGGAATTGTGTTTCGATTTTTGTGTCGAAACTTTTTTCTGTATGTCTTTTCTTCTCTTTTATAATTTTGTTTAATTTCAATCTTTTATTTTTGAAAATAATTACTTGAAAAAAATTTTGTTTTAAAAAAATACTATATTTTAAGTTTAATTTATTTACTAAACAACAAAAACAATATGGCTGACAATATTAAGTCGGCTAAAAATATCTATAATAGCCAAAATCCGGACCAGAGAAATAGGTCAAGAGACGAAAGTATGGGGACTCATAAAGATCAAATTTCAGAAGAATCAATTAATGAGAAAGACAAGAGCAAGAACAAAGACGAAAATGTAGCGGTCGGAGAAACGCCCTCTTGCTGGAAGTCCCACCAAAAGCAAAACCGACATAACGGAGTTCGTCAAGAAATCCAAGAGCTACGCGCATCTTTTTTTTTTTTTACAGAAGATGGGCTCTTGACAAATCCGGTGGAATTACAGAAAGTTGAAAAAAGGATTGTGTCAATCTTTGTGATGGAAAAGCGTCCTCGAAAAATTTGTCGCTCTACAAAAGACACCGTCATGAAATCGTTGACGTCCCTGGGGTTAAACCACAGAGAGCCATAAAAGGAAAAGGGTTTTTCATCTTGGGCGTATTTCTACCCACGCCTAAAGACTGTGGAAACGCAACCAGTCGAGACTTAATAACTAACGATCTCATTACGAGAACTGAATACCAGAGTAAGCCACCGACCATGTATATGAAGTCCCTCCATATATCGTCAAGGAGCACTTGGCTTCTTATCTGTGCCCATTCGGACAGATACTCAGTGCTTCCTCTGACGATCCTACCGGGGGATAGAGCTTTGGGTTGATGATAGATCGCAAGGCTTTCGTCTCCATCCCCAACTGGATGTACAGAGCCAGAAAATGCATATTATAGTAACCGGCCGTAGACCAACTGTCTGTAAATGCGGGAGGTCTGGTCACCTGTCCTCTTCCTGCCCAAAGAAGAAGAATTTCTGGTCCCCGCCGACTCAAATCCCCCCGTGGTTGAGTTTGTTGTTTCCGTCTTACCTTTAATGGGTATGCCAGCGATCGGGACCGGTGTGGTCAAACCCCTGGTTGTGTCCGTCTTACGGCCCCCATTCCCCGAAAAGCCTTTGCCCACAGCTTGTCCGGTTGCGGAGAAGGAAAAGCGGAGTGGTAGGTCATTGGCAGGGCTAGAGGGAAGCTCCGGGAGGCGGGACATCGTTCCACAGAAGCCCCTTCGTATACTGACACAGACACCCACTCCCTCTACCAGTTCTAAGGGCGATTTCCCTCACCACCTACGCCGAACAGCTCAGACAACAGAGAATAAAATATGAGCCATCTTCTGAGAAAGTTGATAAATTACAGAAGCTAAAAGAGGATCTAAAGGAGAAGCGTCCTTCTGAAAGAATTGACCCTTCTTGCTTGGCACCGTCTTTCTCATTCACAAAACAACACATCATGGGTCCTCCTCCAGTCGTTAAATCCCTCTCTCTCCTAAAATGACCAACTTAAAGAAAGCCCTCATTCCCAAATCAGCATTAAAGAAAAAAACCTACTCCTACCAATACCCCTAATCCAACCCCTGTCCAAACTCCCATCAGCTCACCAAAGAAAACCAAGAACACAAAACGACAAAGAAGTCCGTCACCCGAGTCTACACCGTTGTATCATCAGCATAGATATTCACAAATTATCGAAGTATACTCTTCGGCAGATCATTAATGAAAGAAAGAGAAGCGGCACCTGGGAGACACCTGTGTTGATCGCTTGTGCCTAGGAGGACTGGCTGTTAACAACTACCTTCTGGGATCTACCCGTTAGGAGCAACTTTATAATTGAGAAGACTCTTCCTGTGATTCCATACCTAGAGAACTTGTGCAGTAAACATTTATGCCATACCTTGTCAGAGGTCTTTGAAATATCTAACACAATCGTCCTTGAAATGTATTTGTTATCTAGTGACTCACTGTGTAGTACATCAGCAGTGGACCGAGTCAATCGAAACACGTACTATCTGTCGTTGAGGAGGTAGTCCTTATTGAGGTGATCAACTACCTTTTTATTGATTATATCTTCAGAAAGTTTATTAATGATACTGGGGAGGCTGATGGGTCTATACTCTGACGGGTATGTGCGCTCACTTGCATTCTTACACCTAACAAATTCCACAGACCTGGGAAGGATTTCTCCTTCAAATAGCGATTAAATGATTTCGCAACATAGAAAATTATGGAATACAGCAGGCACTTGAGAAAGCCTGAAGAGTACAGCAACTGAAGCGATGTGATAGAGGTCACAAGGAGAAGGGAGATTACTCAAATCAGTCAAAGTAATTGTTCGGAACAAATATTTCGATGAGTTTCTAAGTGAATCTCAAAGACAAAATTCAGATTTATTTAACCAAACATGTGCCAATTTGTTCCACTACCTTTCACTATCTTTGAGGCAGCTTCATGATTCCATCCTCCCAGAACCTTCTGAGTGATGAACTGTAATTTTTACAGGCTTCTAAAGAATTGCATTTTTTTTCTAACGAAGAGAATTCTGTAGAAATGGCAATAAGTGGTAACCCGACTGTGTAAGGCGAGGTAAGAGACATCTCAGACAATCTGTACAAGTAGGGCAGGTTGATTTTTCACTTTTTATTCGTCGGCGTGAAAGCGAGGTTTTCATGTGATAAATACTGACACCAAAAATTAAATTCTTAGCTTTTACCAATTTTGGAGCATTTAGTTTTAAACATTGTCTGACAAAATCTACAGAAATTTGTCTATATTTCTGAGATGAGGTATTATGTATATTATTTACATTATTCGGACTATTGTCCTCAAGGACACATGGCAGAGTGGATAAAGGCGTTAGTTAGATCCTGTGACAGGATCCAAGGAGTGTGAGGTCAATACCCGGTTAAGGCAGTGGAGAACTTGGAGAGGGGAATTAACAAAAGATAACTGATAACTGACATCCATTAAACATGGCACGTGGAACTAGAACAATCTAAGCCCGTGAGCGAAATAAAGGGTTCAGTTCGACATTTCAACCACCTGAAGAAGATCGGAGCGTACAACGGCCGAACGTTGTAATAAATATGGCGAGAAAGATGAGGACAATAGTCCGAATAAGGCAAATAATGTACAGAAATATTTAATTTCCTCAGGTTTTTGCTTGCAAATTGACTTCAAAATGTTACTCTTTCAAGAATAAATCCAAATAAATATGATATCTTCTTTATTAGATACACTGAATCGAAAATATATTCAAAATTCAAAGTTCTATTTATAAATTAGCACAAGCAAAATATGCAATTTTTTTTACTGTATTCGATAAGTAAAAACTGTGTAAAAAATTGTAAAAAATGACAAAAAAGCCTACTCAATGAATAAGACTTGATAGATCATTTGTTAGATAATAATTAATAAAAACAAAAAATAGATAAAAATGTACATGACACAATAATACTCCTGGGTACAAATTATAAGTCAAAATCTTTTAAATTTGCTGTGTTTCTTGAAAATCGCGCCAAAACTACTCTACTGTATAATATAAATCTTAATACATTGTTTAGTATAATTTCCCTTTGAAGCAAATGAAGGTCTTATTTAATGACACAATTATTTAGTAATAATGTGCCTTTCATTTTATCTATATACGCCTATAAGTCTTTCATTGATCACCGGAATTAAATTGTATCAGAAGTAAATTAATCCCAGGGTACTGACACATTAGGGCAGATTGGATTTTCACTTTGTTTAGAAAATCAACATTTCACTTAGTGCGAAAGCTGTGATAATTAGTGACACTAAAAAATTAGATTCATATGCAATTTTTACTTTATTCGAAAAAGAAAAAAAACATGATAATCAATGAATGATATTTTACACCATATTTTAGGTCATAATTAATAAAATAGATAAAAGTGTATATAACACCATAATACTACTGGATACAAATTATAAGTCAAAATGTTGCATTGTTTATTGAAAATCACACTAAAACTACTGCACTGTATAAATATGTCATCATAATATAGCTAAATTGTTCAGTACAATTTCTCTTTGAAGTAAATGAAGGTTTTATTTGATGGCACATTTATTTAGTAATACTGTACTTGTGCCAAGAATTTTGTTTATATTACAATTTGTAAATCTTCAGTAAATGATAGATTCTATAAGGCTTTCACTGAATACCAGAATGAAATTCAAATGCTACGATTTTGAATCTAAACTTAATCTTTAAAATCATTTCCTCAAAAAATGGTAACGATTTCGAAAATCATATTGTGTCTTTATTTATCATGTAAAACCCCAACTTTCAAATTGAGTGCAATATAACGCTTCTAAAATCGACTTGCCCTATTAGTCTAGGTAGCAGATACAATTCCAATGATTAATATATTGATTTTTATATCGCTTAAAAGTTGGTGGGTAATGAAACGGCTAATGGCGCTAAAGTGGAATCGGCGAACGGAGTTCAAACTCTGGTAAAATCTGTTGCATTTAATTTGGCCTGAATGCTTTTGGGAAAGGAATCAATCGATTTCCTCTCCCCAACACCACCAAATATAGGTTAAATATCCTATAATTTCTTAAAGAAATCAAACTCTATTCTAAAATATACCCACTACAAAACTACAACATAAAAAACACATCACCGCCTCTAGTAAACAAAACATGTATATGCGCAAAAAGCTAAGTATCATCTACCATGTATTCGACTGTGAAAGCAGAATAACATATATCTTGAAAGCTCCCAAGAAAATTAAATTTTTGATGACAAAATAGCTTCAAAATTTTATTATTCCAAGTAAATTTGATATTTTTATGTATTAGATATATTGAATGAAAAATAGATTCAAACCAGAATTCTAATTATGAATCACTACAAGCAAAAATATGCATTTTTTTAATGTATTCGACAAGTAAAAATTGTGTAAAGAAAATAAATAAAAAAAAAAATTGTAAAAGATTACAAAAAAGGCTACTCAATAAATATGATTTGTTAAATCATATTAATATTAATTAATAATTAATATTAATATTAATAATTAATTAATTAAAATTAATATTAATTAATAATTAATATTAATTAAAACAACAAAAAATAGATAAAAGTGTATATAACACCAAATCATCTCTAGATTTATTTTTTTCTGAATATCATTCGTCTATTCATTTTTTTTTTCTTTTTTAAAATATTTTTCATTATTATTCTTTTCTTTAATATTCATTTTTTTATCATTAGCCCAAATCCTTAAATTAACCCGTCGTCTTATTTTTCCATATATATAAATTATAGAAAATATGCGTCCTCCGACAAGAATCGAACCTGTATCCTATAAAGAACCGTCATATAGCCTGATAATTATAAACTCTAATGATAAATTCTAATGTAAGTGAATGCAAGAAACTGAACTGAAATGTATTGCTGGTAATATTTTTTTAAAAATGTATTGCTAGTAATATTTTTTTTCCTTTAATGATTTATTGCTGGTAATAATTTTTTGCAAAGTATTACACTTTCATAGTGTTTTTGACCCCTTTTGGTGGGGGTTAACTATTTGCCCAGAGCTGGGACCCTGACAGGTGCTACCACCCCGGCTCAGTGTGGACCTGGGAATATCAGCAATTAAGAGGTGGTTCCATGCTGCTCAAAATCTCCTGATCAAAGGCCTTGCTGTTGGACGTAGTTTATCGTCATACCCAGGACGGGATATGCCCTAAAACAAAACAAACCAAAGCATCTCTAGATTTTTTTTTCTGAATATAGTTCGTCCATTCCTTTTTTTTATTTTAAAAGTATTTCTCTTTATTAATTTTTATTCTTTATTATTTTCTTTTTTTTAATATTCTTTATTTCATCATTAACCCAAATCTTTAAATTAATTTGTCGTCTTATTTTTTCCATATATATAAATTATAATTATAAATTCTAATGATAAATTCTAATGATAACATGTAAGTGAATGCAAGGAACGGAACTCCTCGATTGCTCAAACCGAGCCAATATCCATTATACCAACGTGACCTCCGTGAGGTCAAGGTACAGTAGATCAAATGATGGCTCAGTTTCAAATCATGCTGGAGGGCACATCTTTTTCTAACAAGATTTTTCGAATATTCAGGCCGGTAAATGGAAATAAATATACTGTTTAATAAATAAAAACAGAGCATCTACCCAAATATGAGTATCCATTAAAAATAACGTTTAAACAAATAAACTAAAATTACATCGGATTAATAAATGAAACATGCATTCTTATATATATATATATATATATATATATATATATATCGGGTGTAAGATCAAAATTATCCAAATCGTGTAACAACAAAATTGTCCAATTTTTAGATTAAGATTTGAACCGCTGTATCTTAGAAATGATTAAAGATATCTTACTGGAATATTCCGAGGTTTTTTATAATACTATTAGACTCTGAGCAATAAGAATGTATAATTACCCTTCAAGTTTAACAGAAGAATCGTGATGAAATCGATCATAAACGAAAAAGATATGTTCATCATTAATGACTCAGGATCAGAGGCTCATGAAGGATTGAAATACAATTCAAACACACACACACACACACACACACACACACACACACACACACACATATATATATATATATATATATACATATATATATATTATTTCAGGATTATTTTCCAACTTATTCAAGGTGATCTTCGCCCTCTCTAACCTTCTGACTTTCTGTCCTGGAGAAACAAGCTGCCTCAAACGTTTCACGTACGATTCCATTTTCAAGTCTTTTTTCACTGCTCTTTGAACTGTCATAGCTGAAACTCTCTTCTCACATGCCAAACGTCTTATGGATTTAGTTGGATCTTTTTTAATTGATCTCTTTAACTCTAACTTGAAAAGAGGACACCTCTTCCTGTTGTGACTTTCTAATCTAATTTTCCTCTCTACTGTTCCCTCCTTTTTTAAACTTATTCACCATTCTCTTGATGGTTCTTGAATGGACTTTGAAGATGGAAACCAGAGTATGAATATTGGTATCATTACTGAAGGCCTGGATGATCTTTTTCCTCTTATCATTGCTCATTTGGGAAGACAGTGTGCCTGACACAAGACGATTTTAACCTGTTCTCTTTCTATCTGAATAACGTAAAGGGTTTTTCAGTGATTCGTACGATAAATGGTATCAAGATGGCTAAATGTTTTATCTAAAAATCTAGACAAAACTTAATTAGTTCAGTGATTTTATAGATATTAACCATTTTGTGGGATGGACAAATATCCCAGGCTGTTACACGATTTGGACAATTTTGCTGTTACGCCCGGTATATGAAAATTATACGGCTGTTTGGTTTTATCATCAGTTTTTATTTTGGGTTTCCAGACAACTAATTTAAAGAGGTGTTTCTCTTGTCTTTTTATTCTAGGTGTCATTTCAAGACTTAGGAAATCATGGCTCTCCATAGCATCTTTTTCTTATAATATCTTTAAATTGTGTTCTTGTGAAAATTATTGTAATTGCTTTCCGTTGCCTTCAGGCAAACATGTCTCTCCACAACATCTTTTCCTTGTCATATTTTTAAATTCTGTTATTTGGAAAAGCAGTGGAATGTCTTTCTGTTATGTTCAGGTTATAGGCGATCATGGCTCTCTACAGCATCTCTTTCTTATAAATTGTGTTCTTACAATAAATAGTGGAATTGTATTCACCTACCTTCACGATGTAGATAGCCATGACTCTCCACAGCATCTTTTTCTTATATCTGTATATTGTGATCTTGGGAAAGAAAATAGAATTTTTTGTTGCGTTCAGGATATGGATCTCCACAGCATCTTTTTCTTATAATATCAGTAAAGTGTGTTCTTCAGACGGATAGTGGAACGGTAATTCGTTACCTACAAGAAGTAGGTGACCACGGCTCTCCACAGCATCTTTTTCCTATAATATCTGTATATTAAGTTCTTGGGGCCACCTCGAGGCGGTGTAATGGTTAGCAAGCTTGGCTCACTAGAACAATTACAACTGTGTAGTGAGTTCGATCCTCACTGGGTGCCTCATACTTTCGGCCTTGTGCCACATCTAAGCTACGCTTGGAAAATCACTATATTAAGTTCTTGGGAATAACATTCTTCAGAATGTAGTTGATCAAGGCTCTCCACACACTCTCATGATATCTTTATAAATTGCTTTCTTGGGAATGGTTTCACAGTTCTTCACTTCCTCTTTTTCTTATAGTTGCGTTCTGACCAAAAATGGCAAAAAAGATCTTTGGTTGCTTTTTCTATGGATTTGAATTCGAAGTTTCCTTCGTTTTGATAGGTTGTAAAAAAGAAAAAAGAAAAAAAGAAGCTTACGGTGCTCAAGCAATTTAATCCATAAAAATAAATTCATATCTTCCCAGAGGATTAAAGTGAATTCCTATTGACTCAGCCGGAGTTTGAACCCGGATTGTTATCTGTTAACTAATGTATATCTAGCTCATTTATTTTGATTCAGTTCGTGTAATTTTGCAGCTTGACTTCTTGGCGCTCAACTATACAAAATTTCTGATCTGAAAATCTGACAATAGAAAAGCCGCGGGGATTGAAAATTTTCCCATAGGCGTCGTCTTCAAACTAAAGCCTGTGTTTGGCGTTAAACATGATCCGGCGTCTCGAAATGAACTTCTGGCCCGTCCTACTGTTCATTGTAAAGCACGGTGGATTTTATTACAAGACAGCCTTGACTCAATCCATGCCACACGTTTGCGTCTTCTAATCAGACATGCCTCCGTTGCACAAGTATATTTTTGATCACCACTCTATACGGTCGAAACGTCGTGAATATGACAATAAAAATGATTTCTATTTACATTGTTCCGACATTAGTCGGAACAATGTAAATAGTGTAAATAGAGATTATGTTTATTTTATAAGAATTTAAAAAAAAACCTTATGCATATCGACTGCAATAGGAAAATTTAGATATTCCAAAAATAGTCTTAGGGGTTCGGCATAAGAGGCCGTGTATCTGTATTTCATAAAAGACATCTGTTACCATTTTCCATTGAGCTATGATAGGAGCTCTGCGAAACGTCTGGAAATTCTTTGTTTCTGCGATTAGGTTTGAAAACAAGTCCGTAAGCATTTATATTAATTACATTGTTCGGACTGTTGTCCTCGTCTTTATTGCCATATTCACGACCTTTCGGACGTTGTACGCTCCGGCCTTCTTCATGTGATTGAAATTTTGACCTGAACTCTTTATTTCGCCCACCGGGGTAGATTGTTCTAGTTTCTCGTGGCATACTTCTTCCGGGTGTCTCAGTTATCTCCATTTAACTCTCTTCGGTGAAACTGACAGGGAAATAAAAGTCAACAGACCTGATATTATGATTAAGATAAGAAGTTCAAGAAGTGTATGCTTATTGACATAGCAGTACCATCTGAGAGAAACACCTCCATGAAACTGTCAAATACAAGGACCTGGAGATCGAGAATGTACCAATAGTAATCGGAGCCTCGTGAGAAAAGGAATGGGCAATTTTACTACCAGCGTCCCAGGTAATATCAATATACAAGTTGAGCAGAAGATCGCCCTTTTAGGAACCATCCTATATACTAAGTAAAGGGCTATGAATGAAAAATGGCAATTCTACTATAAGTTCTAAGAACAATAGTTTGGACCCGACTCTACAGGATACAAAGCAGGAAACATAACATACACAAATAATAATAATAATAATAATAATAATAATAATAATAATAATAATGAGAGGAACACTTCAATGAAAATTATCGAAAAATTTTCCAAATGCAAGGATCTGGTGATCGAGATTAACAGGATGTGGAGAATGAAGACTGGTACTGTACCAATAGTAATCGGAGCTCTGGGCCTCATGAGAAAAGGAATGGACATTTTTACTAACAGTGTCCCAGGTAACATCAACATACAAGTTGCCCAGAAGATCGCCCTACTAGGAACATCGCATATACTAAGAAAAGTTCTATCAATTAAATGGCAATTTTCCTATAGGGCCTAAGGACCATAGTTTGGTGCCGGCACTACAGGATACAATACAGGAACATTATATAAACTAATAATAACATAAATAATAATAATAATAATAATAATAATAGACTATTACTAATAAGTAGTAATTTACAATCATGATATCCAGTAATAATAATATAAATAATAATAGCAACAAAAACTAATATTTTCAGGGATAATAATAATAATAATAATAATAATAATAATTATATATAGTAATTTCGGATGGAAACACACCGGAAATCAAAGGAAATAATAATAATAATAATAATAATAATAATAATAATAATAATGCATCGTGATTAGAAAGCGCAAAGACAAAACATGCCTCCTTACTGATATGGCAGTCCCTGCGGAGTGCAATGTACCTTTGAAGATCTTCAAAAAGCTATCAAAATAAAAGGACCTTGGAATCGAAATCTTAAAATTGTAGCATATGAGAACCTCAACAATTCCAGTTATATTTGGAATACTCGGACTGATTGGTAAAGATTCCAATAGAACTCATTCAAGCCCATGTTAGTCCATACCATAAAGAAATACAAAAAATTGTATTCACAAGTACAACCCACACCTTACGAAGGGCTTTATCTATGGAAAATATGTGTGATTTTTTTTTAAATTGCTCAGTGAAAAATGACATGATGCCATTTGAGTACACATCAGAAATCAAAGGAAATAATAATAATAATTATTATTATTATTATTATTATTATTATTATATGTATAGTAATTTCGGATGGAAATACACCAGAAATCAAAGGAAATAATAGTAGTAGTAGTAATAATAATAATAATAATAATAATAAGTAATAATTTCCAGTTTAATAGCCACTAATAATAACAACAACTGCAAAAAGTAATATTTTCACGGATATTATTAGTAAAAATATAATAATTATAATAATATGTCATAATAATAATAACAATAATAATAATAATAATAACTAATAAACTATTAATAATACGTAATAACTTACAATCATAATATCCAGTTATAATAACAAAAAAATAACAAAAAACTAATATTTTCACGGATATTATTACTATAATATAACAAAAACAACAACAACAACAACAATAATTATAATAATAATAATAAACTCTTAAATAAGTATTAATTTACAAACATATTATCCAATAATAATAGTAATAATAAACTATTAAATAAGTATTAATTTATAAACATAATATCCAATAATAATAATAATAATAATAATAATAAATTTCAGTTTTAATATCCAGTAAAAACCTAAATAAAACTTCAGTTTTGTTGGCTCCACTTTTCTTGATTCCCCGTCCATATTTTATCCGCTCAAAATATCAACGTGTCCGTCACTTCTCTTGGTATTCGTAATCGATCATTTGGTCGAAGCGCTGGAGACGTCTACAAGAGGCGCCATATGAAAGTGGGATTTGGCGATTTTTTCCCCCGGAATAAGCGCACTTGAAGGAATGGCCAACTCCTGTCATCAGAAGACAGTAACAATAGACCGACATCGTAATTAGATGAACGTTTGCCATTTCCGGCAGTCAGATATGAAAAGACAACAAGATCTTGATCCACTTGAATAGAGCTGCTCTTTCCCGCCATTAATGGGCTTATTAATGCGAAGTTCAAGATAGGATTAGATCAAGCCACTCTTCGAGATAATTCTTGGTTCATGCAGCAATAAAGAGATCCTTCAAACCGCCATCTGATCACAAGATTTACCGAAACTCCTAAGAAAGAGCACATTAAGTTTTTAGAATTCGGAGTCATACGAACAATACACAGTAAAGTAGTATTTGAAATTAGAACATTAGACTAAAAAGCCAGCAGCGTCGACATTCCATGCTTGTTCGGCGGAGCGAGGTCATTCTAAAGAGGATGACCTCACTTTGTGCTAACAGATTGTATGATTATTAAACAGAACAAATGCAATGCCTAGACTTGGAGCAATAGTTGACCTGCAGAACATTACCACAGTAGTAAGCTTGATCCAGAGAGTTCTAAATATATTGCCTTGTGTCAAACCAAGTTAAACTTAGTAAATACATGATTTCATTCGAATTAATAACCTCATTACGGTTCCTGTCATCACAAATTTCTTTATAATCATTTCGCCCCAAGCAAGGCGATAATGCCACTAAGACGCAAAGGGTTACATAGAGTGAAAGAGAATGAGAAGACTTCAGTGAGGAGAATGGACAATAAAAGAACAGGTTTCAGGAAGACAGAAGATGGCGATAATGCCACTAAGACGTAAATGGTTACTGAGAGTGAAAGAGAATGAGAAAATTTCAGTGAGGAAAAAGGAGAATAAAAGAACAGTTTCAGATAGATAGATAGATAGATAGATAGAGAGCTATGACTTTCATAAGGAATAGACTAATATATATATATATATATATATATATAAATAATTTCCCCATATTCTACTGAGAATTATTTGAGCTTAACAACTTATTGCAATAACAATTATAAATACGAAGTAAGAGGGTACAAATAAAAAGATTAAACATTGATAAGGTTTTCTATTTCTATTTCACTGAAGCAGACATTAAATGCATGTGAGCGTTATCGCCTCCTTTTCCACTCTTTCTTTCTTATTACGTATACTTGCTTTGTTGGTATTATTATAAATACCTATAAAATATCTTGATTATCCAATTTGAATTTTCTGATGAATCTGAATTCCTAAGTCAATGATTGAATAACCTCATGGCAAGTCCTACGACAATAAAATATCCGTAGAAATTCCACTATCGCATCGTTAAAGTTTTGAGTTTAACAACTTTAACAAAATATTGCAATAACAATAATAAATATGAATGCTGGTCGTTATTTTAAGAAGTAAGGGGGTACAAATGAAAAGATTTGAAATTGAAACATTTTTCCATTTCACTGAAACAGACTTTAAACACTATTACATTATCTTCCCTACTTTTTTGTCTTCCTTCCATTCATTTTCTCACTGAAACCAAGGAGCGTCTCTGATATGTTCTGTTTTTCCACGCAATCAAAACGAATTAGTTCATTATTTATGAGGTATTGGGAGATGACGTTAAACAATTTTATCATACGCTTCGTTCTTTCTTTCTTCCTTTCTTTTTCTTTAACCGTGTCTTTTCCTTTCTTACCACGTAAATCAAAACAGAATAGTCCATTATTTATGAGGTACTGAGAGATGACGTTAAACACTTCTATATACGCTTCTTTCTTTCTTCTCTTTCTTTCTTTAACAGTGTCTTTTCCTCTCTTACCACGTAAATCTGTGGTAGGTAACGCAACAACTCAACTGATGATAGCAGGTAGGAACACAGAACCCGGTGTCGCACGTCCAACCTTCTCACGAGCCGAAAGCTCTCTGATTCGAAACAGCAAAACGAGCCTGCTTTATACAGCCGCGGACCGACCACGATTTGCATGCGAAGGACGAGACAACGAGATTTCGCGTTAACTAACCGAGACCGCCCGGCATAAAATATGGGCGCCGCCATTTTGTTTCCTTTTACCGTTGGGAGGACCGGAGTTTGCACAGATTCGCACGCGTTTCCAAGGTAAGCTATTTTCACAATTTTCCCCACACTCCCACCTGATCTCATGATCACAAACAGGGCAAGGAGGTGGCGATCGTCGCCGTCGAGTCCCCCTCCGAAGGGGGATAACACAAGCTTCATCCTCGTGCGTGTTCTCGTCTGTGGTTTCAGTGTCGGTAAACACTGTGTCCGCCGGGAGGCTGCTGTTATCAGAATCACTGCCCTGCAGGTCTAACTCAAAGCAGATCAAACGCTCACTATTCTCAGACACGGAATCGCTTTCATCGCTCAGTAACGGTAGTGATTGCATCACCGGTCGCAAGTCTTTCATGTGACGAGGCACCCCATCAACTCTCACAGATTGCGGGCTGATCACCTCCGTAACACGTCCAGTGCCGTATTTTGTCGTACACTTGCCGCGTGGGTTTTTGACCCAAACAACGTCTCCTTTTTTCAATCTCCCTCCAGTCACTTCTAGTTCAGGCAGCGGGTTGGCTTCGATGCCTTTCACACGGACATGATATTTGTGCAGTGCATCAGCCGGCGCCGTGGATGGTGAAACGTTATCTTTCGGGGTGACATTATACCAGTAAACCGCCTCCGATACTGTACAGCCCTTCCTGGCTGCGATGGTCTTGATGGTCCTGTGGTTCCGCTCCACGATGCCGTTTCCACTTGGCGAGTAGGCACATCGAAACCGCAGATGCACGTCCCAATTGTCCTCAAATTCTTTAAAATCTTTACTGGTGAATGCAGTATCGTTATCCGTCAGTATTTCCACGGGTGGGCCTCGCTCCAGGAAAACATTCTCCAACAGTCGAATGACAGTGCTCGCGCCTTGTCTGCGCAGCGGCCGCCATACTGCAAACATGGAGGGACCGCAATCAATGAGCGTTAAAAAATTCTCACCATTGTAGTGAGTTATGTCCATCGCCAGTCTGCTCCAGTTGCTCTTCACGCTCAGTTCTCCTCTTTCCCAGTGAACAGGGGCCGGATCGATCGACTGACAGGTTCTGCAGGCCCTCACAACGGATTTAACGCTTTCTCTGGACACCTGCGGGTCGACTAACCTGGCGAAGTACAGAGTTCGTTTCATGCCCGGATGTCCGCATTGACGATGGGTATTGGCAACCTGGTCCTCATCTAGTCGTCTCCCTACCACTGCACAGCTCTCGAGTGCCGGTTCTCCTCTCTTGAGCAGTTCTAGCCACCTGTGCGGTACTCTGGTGAGGCGATCCGCACGGTTCTGACAGGACTGTACGAGTGTCACGTCTAAGGTCAATCCATATTCTTCCACCAGCGATCGCAAAATGCCCAGCCGTCGCCTAACCAGCATCTCGCCAGCCGCCCTTGTGTTCCCCCATGCCTTCCCGGTCAAGGTGTCTGAAACCCACCGGTGCACACACGCCGAATCAGTAACCAAGTGCAGTGTTGTCGCCTCCCACTGGAGAGCTAGATTCACTCCTTTAAGCGCCGCATCGAGTTCAGCCAAATTAATATGCCTGGCATCATTAGTCGGACGCAGCCAGCACGCATCTTCGATGACATTTCCGTTTACTTCCAATGCCACTCCTGTCGCCACGGAACTCGCATCCACCCAGACTGTGATCTCGTCACCACTCATGCACCAGTCTCCTCCAACGGGATCCGGTTCCCGCACTCTACTTAACATCTCTGCTAGTATGCGACAGAGAGAGGGACCTTTGATGTTATCATCCCATCCATTGGTTGCTGCGGTTGCCAGGCGCTTGACGAATGTAACTGCCACCCTGAGCCATCCACACACTGGGAAATGTCCAACAAGTTTCCCACACTATGAAAATACGCGCCGCCGGGTCAACACATCAGGGGCTTCCGGAATTTGACTTCCTCGTTTCCATCGGAGGGTGCCATTTTCTTCCCAGATCTGCAAGCCAAGAACTCTTGCTCCATCTCTCAGTCGTACCGGATCCTTGCACACCAAAGCGTAATCCGAAAAGTGTTGTCTTACACGCGATGCAGAGGCCAAACTTTCATTAATGAAGATATCATCAACGTATGCTGATGTGGCACTTTCAATTGTCCGGTCTTGCGATGCGATGGCATCTATAACGGATTTCATGATGAGTGACGCTACATTTAGCCCAAATCCTAGCCGCGTAAGACAGAAGCGTTGGCCTTTGAAAATAACCGTTTGAAATGGCCACAGCGCTTCGTCGATGTGAATCTGAAGATATGCGTTCCGCAGATCCAGAAGCGACACATTGACCCCCTGCCGCTGCCACGTTCTCAACTTATGTGCGCACACTTCTGCACCGGCAGTGAAAGCATCCACAAAATCGTTCAATTCGCGGTAATCGAGTACCGGATTCACCTTCTGTTTCTGCTCCTGCACGACTGCCATCAAGGGAATCAGACCCTTTGGGGGTCCCAGTCTTTACTGGGGGTACGGAATCAACCAGCCGTTCACAATCCACTGCTGAAGCTCTTTCTCGTATTTTCCTCTGATGCTGTCTGGTACTTTGTACTCAGCGACCTTGTTGCGAAGCTGAACTGGTGGGGTCTTTTGGGGCTCATTTCCACCTGGCGGTCCACACCCTCTCGTCGGAATTGAAAGAGACGTCGAAATCCGGCTCACTAATGCAAAGGGCTGCACACACCTTTCTTCCTTTATCCAGTTCCACATTTCCGGCTGGCGTGATCATCATGCCTCCTAACGCTCGGATCGCATCAATCCCAAGTAGCAGGTCGTACCCGAGGGGCCTTTGACGTGCCACCAAAACGTCGACCTTGGCATGATTCCCTCCGTCTGTTAGGACTGATAAAGTCCCGACACCACAACAGGCCCGGGACACTCCGTCCATCGTCCGAATCTCGATTTGTTGACTGCTCCATGTCACGCATCGATCCGCACTAACATCGGGAACATCCAGTGTCAACGAGCGCCGAACATCGTTTACCCTCAACGTACACGTTGACAACAGGCAATGCCGCATTTACTGACCGAGCGGGGGCAAGGGTTGCGACAGCACCTTGTCCCCGGACTCGTTTCCCGAACAATCCTGTGCTACATGGCCTAACTCTTTGCAGCGATAGCAGCGTAGCCGTGCTCGGTTCCGTCGGCTGCTCCCGCCTCCTACGTCACTTCGGCTCCGGCAGTCCCTAGAGAAATGGTTGGGCCCACCGCACTTGTAGCACTTTGGGCCCTCCCGCGGTGTCTCTGCCGCGACCTGTTCCGTGTCCTTCAAAATGTTTCGGGCCCTGGCTAGCAATTCGTCAGTTCCCAGTGTGTCCAATCTTGAAGACGCTCGCAGGAGCCGACTGGTGTCGTCGGGAAGTCCTGCCAGGAAGGCGCACCCCAGTATGCGGTCCATTGCTCCGCCAAACGGTACTGCCAGCCTTCGCAAATCAGCCAGGTAGACATCCACGGTCTCACCCGGCTCGAGCCGTCGTCCGAAGAACTGTTTCCAAGCGATGAAGGGGTCTATTCCAAAGGCCGTATACAGGGCGTCCTTGATCTCTTCTAGGTCAGCATTGTCCCCGAGTTGTTCATATACTGCGTAGGCTCCTCCCATGAGTCTCAGTGGGATGACTAGTGCAGGTTCCTTTATTTTGGACACTCTTCAAACACGTTCGGCCTTTTCAAACCATTCGACGATAGTCGGGCCCGTGGGGGAGCCGTCGAATTCTGGAATCTATTTTAGATCGAACTTGTCCATTGCCGAAATAGCTTGTGGTAGGTAACGCAACAACTCAACTGATGACAGCAGGTAGGAACACAGAACCCGGTGTCGCACGTCCAACCTTCTCACGAGCCGAAAGCTCTCAAGATTTATTGCAACAAGAGTTACAATTGTGGCACAAGGCCAAAAAGGCGAGGGGCTTGGCTGGTCAACACTAACTATCTTATACCTAGCTAATCTGACTCACGACCCATTCATACATTACAATTCGCTCATTCACCACAAGAACTCATCCATCACCGTTCAATCCTTCAACCACCATAATACCACATCCACCAAGGAACCTACCAAAACGCGCCCCAATCCATAAAAATATGATGATACATAAATGCTATACATAAAATTCCAACAATGATAGAATGCAAGGGGGCGATGGACCCAACAATAAATAAATCTAAACACAAAATACAAACTAAACATAACAAATGTTAGTAGGGACCCTCAACCCTCAAAACAGAGGGCCACTGTATTCTACCCAGGGACAGAATCAAGAGACGCTCTCGCTAAAGGGAGTGGGAAAGAGGAGAAAATATTATGCCGGAATGGGAAAATGTAAAGCTGACCCAGTCGAGATGAAAAGGGGCCAAATCAAACTGGGGAGGTTGGGAATCTCGACTTGGACCATAACCAAGGAGCAGCCGGGATACAGGCCAGGAACAACACTTACTCACATTAACTAGGTACACTGAAGCTTGTCTAACCTAACCAAGGGAGGATTCACAGGAAGCCACCCCGATGTGCTATAGGTTGATCTAGAAAGAAAATCAAGGCTAGCCCCGGTCACACGAACCAAGCTCCCCCACCTTTCCAAAGACTGTCGAGATGCAATCGTTTTCTATCAATCTAATCTTCATCTTGAGCTGATGCTCAAAGAACTGGATTAGATGCTGATAAGGACGAGAAAGGTCGTCCAAATCACCATTCTAGAGGCCATCACAGAAACCATTCGTTTCACCCCGGAATACGGGGGCGACACATTGTCACACGACCGACAATGGACACAAGCTGTTCGGGAGCGAAGGACATGGTCCCAAAGGGACCGGACCCGGGAGCAATGGTAGAAGGCGTGCGAAGCCGTTTCTTCTAAGAAGACCACACCGTCCAGTCTGGCAAATCCGCCAAACCCCATATGAAAGTTTCATTGAGAGATGGCGCTGATTCAAATCCCAGGTAAGCGAAAACTCAGGGGACTGAGGTTGCCGCTGGCGCCCAAGACCAATAAGGCGACAAGCCGAGCGTATCACGTAGAACGCGTCCACTCCACAAAGACCTTCCCTCCGAGAAAGGTCACTGGACCGGGGAATGGCCCTCAAGGCCGACCGACATCGAATCTCCATTCATCCTGGGGTTTAAACGGCGCTCAACCCCGCGAGAAATGGTAAGGCTAAGGGAAGCCCCCAACAATCCTCCAGAATCCTCCTTTTTGGCGGCGTAGGAAAGCTCCTAAGGCACGGATGTGGGTGCATTCCCAACCCCCATGACACGCGTCCGACCCTGTTCTCCATAAAATGGAGGATAGCGATCGCTCGATCGCCCTCCCTTTGCGTCTACAGAGAAGAAGTACGGACAATCAATAATGGACAAGAGGGAAAATGTATGTAACACACACCACCGCCCTGCCCTTCACGGACAACCTCCGTCGATGCCAAGTCTGACCGGCATCATCGACTTTTGCTCGTACTTCAGACCAATTTTTCTCCAGTTTGAGGTCGGGTCCAAACCACACTCCAAGAATGCGGACTGGACCGTCCGTCCAACCGAAGCCCCAGAAGAGCGACCCCTTCCAGGCCCCTAACCGCAAGCCGGACGACTTGTCGCGGTTTATCTTGGCCCCTGTCACCTTCTCGTACCGATCAAGCGCCTTCTGTACCGCCTCAATGTCGCTGCGGGACGACACAAAAGCAGATACGTCATCGGCGTACGCGGAAAACCTGGCTCGAGACCCCCAGGAACGGCAATTCCACGTAGGGCCGGACTGCTCGTTCGTCCTTCAGTCAGCGAAGGAGAGGAACCTACCTAGACAGCCAACGTCCAAAGGCATAAACAGCGGGGGGAGCGACAGAATCCAGCGTTATTGATGGTCAACCGATGGTCAACCGACCTTGACTGATCCAAATTGATCAGACATCTTTCCGTCGTCTTTTAAACCCACTCTATGATCGTGCAAATCAGATGCAGGTTGCTCTGAATTGTTCGCCCAACAGAACAAGTCTGCTCAGGTCCCAACGAGACTGGCAACTGACTGCAAACGCAAGGTGCAGGATCTTGGCCAAAATCTTTAACTCTATTTTTAGCAGAGTTATGGGCCTGTAATCATCTAGTTTTCCCCAACACTCTTGACCTTTTTCAACAGGATGATCACACCCCTGGTAATCCGGTTTAGATGGACCCCTGCCGAAACCAGTTGTTGAACACTGCAGTCAAAATCGGAACAAAGATGTTCGACAGCCTCAAGTAAATTCATAGGGCAAACCATCCACACCAGGCGACTTGCCTCTGCCAACCTTCTTCAATGCCGCGTAGACCTCGCTTTCCGTGATCTCTCCTCGCAAAGCCGAGGAAAATCAGCCAAATAGCTGCGAAACTCCTCCTCACGGAGACCAGGCTCTTTGGGAAACCGGTTCTCGAAATGGCGCCGAAACGCCTCGCACATGTCGTCAGTGACCGAAGAGTATGCCCTCTAAGATATTTGACTTCACGAATGTAACGATCTCCACCTCGACGGACCTCTTCCCTGCGCAGGTCTGCGTCCAAATTCACAGCTTCGGAAGATCTTGCTTAACTTATGTCTAATTACCTGACCCATGTAAAGCTCGCTATTCGAACGATCCACGGCCTCCCTAGCTAAGGCTATCTCTAGGGATCCCCCAGCCACCGCCCGGGAATAACTAGCCTTTAAGCATCTTCACCTTTTCAGCTCTATCTAGGGCGAGCCGTTTGCTGAAATCATGGTGAAAGACCTAATCCTACTCTTAAGTCGTCCCACCACTTATTCCCGATAACCGCCCCACTAGCTCCCCCTGCACTAATCTAGTTAGCTGCTCCTAGAAGTCCCGCCTGTCCAGTAAAGACAGATTGAACTTCAAGTAACCAGCCATTCTAGGCCTATTTTTTAACGCCACCCGGGCACAAACGAGTTTATGGTCCGAATAGCCTACCCAGTGGAACGTGGGGCAATCTAGTAGATCTACGTCAGCTCTTCTAACTAATATTCTGTCAAGGTAGCTAACTACCTTGTTAAAAGGTCAAAATACCCACGTCCACATTTTCCCCCGGGGTGATCGACCCGGTATCTATCGACGAGACCATAATCGTCGATCAGATCAACCAGGCTACGATCGCCCCTTCTCCCATAAGCACCCCGCTTCCCCCCGTCTAACTTGGGGTCCAGGATGGCATTCCAGTCCCCATTAAAACTAGGCGCGTTGAATCCACCAGGAACAGCCCCAACCACCGAAAAAACGGACCCGCTCCTCCTGGTCGTCGCATAAACCGCAATGACTCGAACAAACCACTTTTCACGGCAATATCAGCCACGATCAACTGGCCCTCGGCATCCAAGGTCCTTCGCATCAAGAGTACGAGTAACCAGCAAAGAAACTTCTCTGGCAAACCGGTCCCCATATACTGAATAGACATCCTCCAGCACACGCGCATCGGAACTGCAAAGTGTGTCTCTTCGATCGCGGTGACATACACACCAAAGGACAAGAGGTCCCGAAGCAGGCGGGCAGCCTTACACCGATCCATCAAGCCCCTCGCATTCAGCGTAGCTATCTTAATTTCCATCTTCTAAGTTCTGTAAAAAAGAATAAAAGCAAAAACCTATTCACATACAGGGCCCTCTTCTGCTGGACAAAGGACCCCGAAGGATTGTCCCGGCCACCCACAAAGATCTGACGTCATTCGTCCTTCCAAGACAATCCAGCCGACATCCGAAAAATTGGGGAGGTTTTAAATGTTATATAGGGGGGGATGAAAATAACAGGGACCCTCCCAGCACAATATTGCCTCAGGGATTTAAAATAAGGTCGAGTCCATTTCGACCATCCTGTCTTAGGAAAATTGTCTTTTGATTCGGGTCAGACATCCCCAAAGGATTTTCAGGTTGTCTCCCCTTGTCTCTGACACAGGTAAGAACACCCGTGGCATCAGGGAAGTTACGCGCGTTCTCAACCTTTTCCCGTCAACTGACTCAATTTTATAAAAGAGCCCTAGTTGGGCCCTCTTTTCGTCTGCATTTCCTTTTTTTTATTCTCTTCTTTGTCTCTCTTGGAACGGTGGTGAGGTTTGAAGAGGTTGATTTTTGAGGGGCTTTTCTGCTTTGAGATGAGGGGGAGTTAGAAAGAGGGGATTTTTGCACGGGTTGGGGGAAGAAAATTCTTACACCTTGATTTGGTACTTTTTGTCTGTTTTCTCTTCGTCGGTCAGCCCAGACGGAAAGGAACCTCCTTTGTCAATGCTTTTCAAGTACCTTCTGCGACTCGAGTGCTTTTCCCCTCTCTGCTGTTTCCATGCTCCTCTTCTGCTTCCTTTGCTGCTCTTTTTCTGAAGAAGTCCGAGGTTGGTGGCATAGTGTCGACCTCCATTTCCTTTTCGTGCTTTCCTTGTTGCTGCTGCTGATTCTCATGACTTTTCTTTGACCACGAGTTACATGTTTCTGCTGGCTTTTCTGCCTCTTTGGGGCTTTCAGCACTTTTTGTCTTTTGGGCTTTCAGTTTTTGTCCTTCTTGGGCTTTCCACATTCTTGAACCGCCCTGACTTTCATCCTGTCCTTTTTTTTGTCTGCTGCTGCTGTTGATGAAGTCTCATCTGTCTTGGGTGGACCGGGGGCATTCTTCCGATCTCCTGCTCACCACCTCCTTCCAATTCTTTGGGTCATTTTCCCAATTTCCCATCCTCTCCGTGGGAGCTAGAATGCTTCTTTTGCTTCTGCTTTTGCTGCTACCTCGGTTGTTGTAGTTGTTGGGCTGAAAAAAGTTTACCTGGGGCAACCTCTTTACATGAGGCCTGGAGTGCCGGGAAACAACCACAGTTTGATTTCCAAGGCCTTCGACCACGACCAACATCCTTCTTTTATGGCATATCAGGACATTGGCGACCACCCCAAAACTTCTTTTTGCGTCAGGGTGACCAGGCAGTTCCATGTCCCGGTTGCAATTCCAGATTTGTTTGAACCGCCCTGACCGCGTTCACTTTGCCAAATGACGGGACAAATAAACAGATTCTCTTTTCTTTTTAAATTATTTTTTCTTTTTCCAAATCCAGAATGTAACAGTTAAAAAGAAAAAAATTAAATACAAGAAGAACGTAGAAAACCAAAGGCAGAAAATATAATAATTCAAACCAAAATAAAAGATGCAAACCAAAACCGTGGGGAGGGACAAATTACAAACAAAGAAATAAAAAGGAAAAGAACAGAAATGCACAAATGAAATAAACTGAAACAAATGAATATCAAATAAAGAAAACTTATCAATTAACACGCAATTTCAACAAGTTCCTCGTAACACACAACCTCGTCCAATAAATCAAATAAGACTTGGGGGTATTATTCTTGCTAGTGAGCTAGCACAAATGACTTTACTCATTTTATATTCTACCAATAGAAGGTTAACCAAACAGAAGACGTGTATAAATGCGGCCATTTTGTTTACTCTCTCCGAATGCCCAGTTTCAACTTGTCAAGCGAAGAGGAACAGAAGGAAGAACTACTGAACTACGCTTTCTACTTTACCGGGATATCCACTGCTAACCTGAACAACGCTTTCCTACTGTCTTCGAAATATCCACTGCTAACCTCTGGATTCTACACTCAAAGACGATCGTCAACATGAACAACAATTATGCCATAGTCCAGAATTCATATAGACTTCGCAAGATTTTTAAACGGAGCATACTATCTAATGGTAGTCGATAGTTACACTAAATGGCCAGAAATATTAAAATGTCGAAAACCGACTACTGCGGTAACGATAAATTTCCTACACTAGATTTTTGCAAGGTTCTCTGTTCCTGACTATAGTTTCAGATAACGGGACTCATTTCACGTCTAGTGAATTTAAGCCTTTTTTGCAAATTATTAGTAATTAGAACATGCTACATTTCCCTTTATCACCCAAGATCAAACGGACAAGCGTAACGGTTTGTCGATACGTTTAAAAGGGCACTAAAAATGTCGCGGGAAGAGCAGTTAGATGTATTAATGTTTCAGCAATTTCTGAGTGTTTACAGATAACACCAAGCCCAAATACCGTGTCTGGAATATCGCTTACAGAGTTGATGCTCGCCAGGAAGAATAATTCCGTTTTCAATAAGTTATTACCAGAACGCAAAGCGAGAACATTAAGAAATAACAATACAAATAGACACTTCGAATCTAGAGATAAGGTATTTTTTAAAACGTGGAGAGGAATTCTGGAAAGATGGCGCTATGTAAAAACGCATCGGTAAATTGACATACATGGTATAGGGACAAATGTGAGAACATAAGTCACACCTTAATCAGTTAAGACTTAGATTAATTGATTTAAAAATTTCTCGAAAAGAGGTACCCTTGGAAATTCTGTATGACATGTTTAACGTAGCCACGCCATCAGAAATTGTTAAACCAAAGTTTTATGAGAAAGAAACGGAATGCCAGCAGAATTTCTAACAATTGAACCGAAGCTGAAGAAGTATAGGCTCAAGGGGAAGTCATCTCAATGGGGTAGGTGTGTTATATAGGAATAAAGTGTTTCAGATGACACTGGGGTTTGAATACATATCAACAGAGAGCAAAAACTGTGTGGTAGGTAACGCAACAACTCAACTGCTGATAGCAGGTAGGAACAAAGAAAACCGGTGTCGCACGTCCAACCTTCTCACGAGCCAAGAGCTCTGATTCGAAATAGCAAAACGAGCCTGCTTTATAAAGCCGCGGACCGACCACGATTTGCATGCGAATGACGAGACAACGAGACCGCCCGGTATAAAATATGGGCGCCGCCATTTTGTCGTACACTTGCCGCGTGGGTTTTTGACCCAAACAACATCTCCTTTTTTCAATCTCCCTCCAGTCACTTCTAGTTCAGGCAGCGGGTTGGCTTCGATGCCTTTCACACGGACATGATATTTGTGCAGTGCATCAGCCGGCGCCGTGGATGGTGAAATGTTATCTTTCGGGGCGACATTATACCAGTAAACCGCCTCCGATACTGTACAGCCCTTCCTAGCTGCGATGGTCTTGATGGTTCTGTGGTTCCGCTCCACGATGCCGTTTCCACTTGGCGAGTAGGTACATCGAAACCGCAGATGCACGTCCCAATTGTCCGCAAATTCTTTAAAATCTTTACTGGTGAATGCAGTATCGTTGCCCGTCAGTATTTCCACGGGTGGGCCTCGATCCAGGAAAACATTCTCCAACAGTCGAATGACGGTGCTCGCGTATTGTCTGCGCAGCGGCCGCCATACCGCAAACCTGGAGGGACCGCAATCAATGAGTGTTAAAAATTCTCACCATTGTAGTGAGTTATGTCCATTGCCAGTCTGCTCCAGTTGCTCTTCACGCTCAGTTCTCCTCTTTCCCAGTGAACGGGTGCCGGATCGATCGACTGACAGGTTGTGCAGGCCTTCACAACGGATTTAACGCTTTCTCTGGACACCTGCGGGTCGACTAACCTGGCGAAGTACAGAGTTCGTTTCACGCCCGGATGTCCGCATTGACGATGCGTATTGGCAACCTGGTCCTCATCCAGTCGTCTCCCTGCCACTGCACAGCTCTCGAGTGCCGGTTCTCCTCTCTTGAGCAGTTCTAGCCACCTGTGCGGTACTCTAGTGAGGCGATCCGCACGGTTCTGACAGGACTGCACGAGTGTCACGTCTACGGTCAATCCATATTCTTCCACCAGCGATCGCAAAATGCCCAGCCGTCGCCTAACCAGCATCTCGCCAGCCGCCCCTGTGTTCACCCGTGCCTTCCCGGTCAAGGTGTCTGAAATCCACCGGTGCACACACGCCGAATCAGTAACCAAGTGCAATGTTGTCGCCTCTCACTGGAGAGCTAGATTCACTCCTTTAAGCGCCGCATCGAGTTCAGCCAAATTAATATGCCTGGCATCATTAGTCGGACGCAGCCAGCACGCATCTTCGATGACATTTCCGTTTACTTCTAATGCCACTCCTGTCGCCACGGAACTCGCATCCACCCAGACTGTGATCTCGTCACAACTCATGCACCAGTCTCCTCCAACGGGATCTAGTTCCCCGCACTCTACTTAACATCTCTGCTAGTATGCGACAGAGAGAGAGAGAGGGATCTTTGATGTTATCATCCCATCCATTGGTTGCTGCGGTTGCCAGGCGCTTGACGAATGCAACTGCCACCCTGAGCCATCCACACACTGGGAAGTGTCCAACAAGTTTCCCACACAATGAAAATACGCGCCGCCTGGTCAACACATCAGGGGCTTCCGGAATTTGACTTCCTCGTTTCCATCGGAGGGTGCCATTTTCTTCCCAGACTTGCAAGCCAAGAACTCTTGCTCCATCTCTCAGTCGCACCGGATCCTTGCACACCAAACCGTAATCCGAAACCTGTTGTCTTACACGCGATGCAGAGGCCAAACTTTCATTAATGAAGATATCATCAATGTATGCTGATGTGGAACTTTCAATTGTGCGGTCTTGCGATGCGATGGCGTCTATAACGGATTTCATGATGAGTGGCGCTAATTTAGCCCAAATCCTAGCCGCGTAAGACAGAAGCGTTGGCCTTTGAAAATAACCGTTTGAAATGGCCACAGCGCTTCGTCGATGTGAATCTGAAGATATGCGTTCCGCAGATCCAGAAGCGACACATTGACCCACTGCCGCCGCCACGTTCTCAACTTATGTGCGCACACCTCTGCATCGGCAGTGAAAGCATCCACAAAGTCGTTCAATTCCCGGTAATCGAGTACCGGACGTACCTTCTGTTTCCGCTCCTGCACGACTGCCATCAAGGGAATCAGACCCTTTGGGGGTCCCAGTCTTTCCTGGGGGTACGGAATCAGCCAGCCGTTCACAATCCACTGCTGAAGCTCTTTCTCGTATTTTCCTCTGATGCTGTCGGGAACTTTGTACTCTGCGATCTTGTTGCGAAGCTGAACTGGTGGGTCTTTTTGGGCCCATTTCCACCTGGCGGTCCACACCCTCTCGTCGGAATTGAAAGAGACGAAATCCGGCTCACTAATGCAAAGGGCTGCACACACCTTTCTTCTTTCATCCAGTTCCACATTTCCGGCTGGCGTGATCATCATGCCTCCTAACGCTCGGATCGCATCAATCCCAAGTAGCAGGTCGTACCCGAGGGGCCTTTGACGTGCCACTAAGACGTCGACTTTGGCATGATTCCCTCCGTCTGTTAGGACTGATACGGTCCCGACACCACAACAGACCCGGAACATCCCGTCAATCGTCCGAATCTCGATTTGTTGACTGTTCCATGTCACGCATCGATCCGCACTAACGATCGATCGGGAACATCCAGTGTCAACGAGCGCCGAACATCGTTTACCCTCAACGTACACGTTGACAACAGGCAATGCCGCATTTACTGACCGAGAGGGGGCAAGGGTTGCGACAGCACTTTGTCCCCGGACTCGTTTCCCGAGCAATCCTGTGCTACATGGCCTAACTCTTTGCAGCGATAGCAGCGTAGTCGTGCTCGGTTCCGTCTGCTGCTCCCGCCTCCTACGTCACTTTGGCTCCGGCAGTCCCTAGAGAAATGGTTGGGTCCACCGCACTTGTAGCACTTTGGGCCCTCCCGCGGTGTCTCAGGCGTTCTCACGGCTGCTGCGACCTGTTCCGTGTCCTTCAAGATGTTTCGGGCTCTGGCTAGCAATTCGTCAATTCCCAGTGTGTCCAATCTTGAAGACGCTCACAGGAGCCGACTGGTGTCGTTGGGAAGCCCTGCCAGGAAGGCGCACCCCAGTATGCGGTCCGTTGCTCCGCCAAACGGTACTGCCAACCTTCGCAAATCAGCCAGGTAAACATCCACGGTCTCACCTGGCTCGAGCCGTCGTCCGACGAACTGTTTCCAAGCGATGAATGGGTCTAATTCCAAAGGCCGTATACAGGGCGTTCTAGATCTCTTCTAGGTCAGCATCGTCCCCGAGTTGTTGATATACTGCGTAGGCTCCTCCCGTGAGTCTCAGTGGGATGACCAGTGCAGGTTCCTTTATTTTGGACACACTGCAAACACGTTCGGCCTTTTCAAACCATTCGACGATAGTCGGGCCCGTGGGGGAGCCGTTGAATTCTGGGATCAATTTTAGATCGAACTTGTCCATTGCCGAAATAGCTTGTGGTAGGTAACGCAACAACTCAACTGATGATAGCAGGTAGGAACAAAGAAAACCGGTGTCGCACGTCCAACCTTCTCACGAGCCGAAAGCTTTCTGATTCGAAACAGCAAAACGAGCCTGCTTTATACAGCCGCGGACCGACCACGATTTGCATGCGAATGACGAGACAACGAGATTTCGCGTTAACTAATCGAGACCGCCCGGTATAAAATATGGGCGCCGCCATTTTGGTTTCTTTTCTTCTCTTTCTTTCCTTAACAGTGTCTTTTCTTCTCTTACCACGTAAATCAAAACGGAATAGTCCATTATTTATAAGGTACTGAGAGATGACGTTAAACACTTCCATATACGCGTCTTTCTTTCTTGCAGTTTTTCTTTCTTTCTTTCTTTCTTTCTTTCTTTCTTTCTTTCTTTCTTTCTTTCTTGCTTGCTTTAGTTGTGTCTTTTCTCCTCTTTCCACGTGATCAAAGCAGAATAGTCTATTATTTATGAGGTATTTTTCATAATTATTCGACAATAGAACGACCTGAGAAAATTTAACGATTTTCCTATTTGAATTTATTGGTGAATCTGAATCCTTAAGTTAACGATTGAATAAGCTCATGGCGAGTCCTACGTCAAAGAAATATCCGTAGACATTCTCCTATCGCATCGTTAAATATTTGAGCTTTAACAAAATATTTCAATAACAATCATAAATATGAATGCTAATGGTTATTTTAAGAAGTAAGGGGGTACAACTGAAAAGATTTAAAATTGAAAACTTTTCCATTACACTGAAACATATTTCTATCTTCTCTTCTTCTCTTCTCTTCTCTTCTCTTCTCTTCTCTTCTTTCTTTCTTTCTTTCTTTCTTTCTTTTAACACTGAAACCAACTCAAGCTATGATGTCTTTTCTGTTTTTTCATTTGATCAAAACGCAATTATCCATTATTTATGAGGTTTTGTCAGAATACGTTAAACACTTCTTTCTTACTGAGATGAGGTATTGTAATTATTTACACTATTTCCATTGTTCGGGCTGTTGACCTCATCTTGCCATATTCACAACGTTTCGGCCGTTGTACGCTCCGGCCTTCTTCAGGTGATATATGTTTGAATTTCGAAACGAATCCTTTTTATTTATTCCACAGGGGGTAGATATTTCTAGCTCCACGTGCCATGCCTTTTCTGGATATCTCTTCATTCTGTCTTTTTCTCACTGACACCAAGTAGCGTCTCCGATATGTCGTTTCCTTCTTTCCACGTGACCAAAACGAAATAGTCTATTATGCTTCAGGTATTAGCAGGGCGTAACGGTCGTATTAACTAAGAGAAGTGGCAAGCGATAGATTTTGTAAATACATGGATTACAAGATGTGGAATTCCAATAACTGTAATTCCAGTAACCCGGTGGTGGTAGGGAAGATGATCAAATTGAAATGGTTTTGTTATTAGAACTATCAAAAATTATTGATTTTCTGACTCCGATAGCAGCAGCTTATCGGCCACATTGAAATGGTTTCACAGAGAGAGCACACAGAATAATTAAAACAGTAATTGCAGCGCTTAAAGATTCATGACCCCGAGCGTTATCAGTTTGTTCTCGGTAGACGCAGGGCAACTAATGAATCAGTCTTCTAACTGGTTCCTCAACGTTAATTCCAAAACTGATAACAACACCTAATAAAGTCGCTTATTAAATATATGTACACCATCGATTTTCCGGTACCCTTGGACTAATATAAAATCAAATTATAGCGATGCTTGAAAAGAGAAAAGAAATCTATTGGTTTTCTCCACTCTCCAAGGCCCATATTAAGCATTAGTATGTCTCTGATATACTAACAGCTTAACACAGTGTACAGAATTACCAGAATACCCAAAAGAAATTAATTCCAAAAAGGAACTGTACCTGACAGAACTAGAATATACAAATATATTAAAGAAAATAAGTAAACTTGGATACTTTTGTTCTTGATAATTTACAACAAAATCTTTAATCACTATTATTTTATTAGATTTTTTTTTTACAAGAATAATTATGTATTTATAATATTTCAATAAACAATCTAATAAACAAATGGTGTTTCAGGTTTGTATTGTAAATTTTCATCATGTTTAAGTTTTGTTACATTTCTAACCATCGCTTTTTAAAACAATGCATATTGCCGAGGAGTGAAGGTAGTTAAAATAATCGCGGAGTCGAGGGAAAAACTGTCCTTTTGACATTCATGTTTGCCGAAAAATGTTATACACAGATACAAGGTGCGATGGATAAATTGTTGCCATTTTATATTTTTAATTTCGCGCATGCGCGTTGTTTGTTTTTACTTTTGTCGACTGAACAGTATAGCAGAGTCAATTGGGCACCGTCTATGAAAAAAAGAAAAGAAGAGCGCCGTGACGCAATTCTCCGCCAGAAATTTGGAAAGTGCCTGCTCTACTGTTTGGCATTCGCGCCGGAAGCTCAAATACGAGAGTGGGGGTGTGCAGAGGACTCGGAAAAAGTTGGACGAGGCTAATGGTGATTACGAAAAGTACGGCAGCTCGGAAAACTCACTCTGATCGTTCTGATAAGTTGGTGAGATACAGGCCATGATTGAAAACATTTTCTCCAAATCCATCAAGTCCATAGGCAGAGAGGTAGTGCTGTCCTGGGTCAAGAGGGTGGCCGCTGGAAGACATTATGTCTAGCAGCATGAACTCTGCACCATACTTCGCAAGCAGGAAAACCCAGTCATGGCTGTTAGACAATTTGTGCGACCACATCACTCCTTACATCTTTCTACCTAACTCCCCAGACTGCAACCCCCTTGATTATTATGTGTGGGGCACAGTTGAGCGAGGGACCAACAAAATTCCTTGTAGCACCAAAGATGAACTAAAGGCAAGGATTATGGTAGCATTTACTAATTTAAGCAAGCAGACCGTCCAGAAGAGTTGCAGAAGATTCCGAAGTCGTCTGGAGGCCGTGGTTGAAGCCAATGGCGATTTTATTGAATAAATTTACTCTTTAGTATTTCAAGATATTTTTTGCGCCATTTTTGGAAAATGTATCTGTTAAAATGAGATGTCACTATTATTTTAATTTTTGCGTAATTTGGACGACAATTTATCCATCGCACCCTCTCTACATGTTTTGTTAGCAGGATTTAGAACCCAAGCAAGCAGAAAGGTCAGTGTTCTAATTATTTTATGTCTTAAATTAACCTACGTATTCGTTTTCCAATGTTGTATTGAGCACTTTTATTAACTAAGCTGTTTCTTGACAAATCTATATAATAAATCCAAATGTCACTGTGTCACACATTTTCAATTAAAGGGACACAACTCTATAACTTTCAATAGCTCATGTTACAGAAATTTTAGATTCCTAAGTTTGCATTAATGCCATGTTTTCGTTTATTTTTTCACCTGTTTTTTGGCGACGAATTGTTTTGTACGATGACAATTTTATACGTTGGAAATAAATTTAATTAATTGCAAACTCCAGCGAAAATAATTCATGAAATAAGAATAATTGTTTGGACCTACGTGCATCAAATTGTCCTTAAATTAAGAATTATCGTTGGATGTTTAAAAGGTAAGCTTAAATATTAATGCAATACTTAAATGCAGCGATTAATATTGAGTTATTCTGTAGTTTATTGTTGCCTATCCCATACAAAAGCAG
>CAHIKZ030000403.1:635000-697500 GCA_903632075.3 Acanthosepion pharaonis | reverse complement strand
ACTCCAATAAACAAAAAGTTCGACAGAATATCAAGGTAATGTAATTCAATAAAAAAAATCTTGGAAATAAAAAAAAAACAAGAAAAAGTAAAAGATTGCCCCCTTGAAACAATGAAATTTCCACTGGGGAAATTCCACCCGCTTGAGAAATGAATCTAGAACTTGAGATCATAAACATGTTCATCTTGCCAGCCTTCTACTGATACGTATTTCTGCTGTCACGATTGACCTCCTTTACCGCCGTTTCTTTTTTCTTACTGCCGTTATATCCATAGTTTCTATTTCAAATGAGGATAGTTTATCTCTATCTATAAAAGGCAGGATGTTTTTTTTTTTTTTTTTTTTGTGTGTGTGTGTGTGTAACGAATGCACGACCGCAATTTTCGACGGATTTGCACCAAAATTTACATGCACATGCTTCAAGTTAGCCGGAAGGCCAAGACCGACTTTGCATTTCCCAACTCCCATCGATAGTGGAAATAATCGATTTTTTCATGCTTCTACGGCATTTTTCGTGTAGTTTGCGGCCATTTTCTACTGGCCAGAGTGAGAGCCTATAGCGGGCTGTCACAAATAGGCAGGAAGATTCTATTAGCCAGCGTGAGAGCCCACAGCTGACTGACACGAATGTTAACTAGCATGCAAAAAAAAATCGATAGCTGCATTCGTCACAAGTGGGAAAAATTTAAATCTGCATGACACTTTACTCCAATTGGCTCATTCGCTAGCTTAAACTCAACGTTGATTCTGATTCCGCAGAACTGGGTTGGGTGTGAAAAAGTATTTGTTGTTAACATTCTTTTTTCATTCGGTTTTTCCAGTTACGTGTCCTTTTTAAAGTTGATCGTTTTGTGTTCATTTTGTTTAGTTCTTTTTTCGTAACACATTTAATGTTTAGTATAGAGCTTAGAAAAAAATCGCAGTGTGAGATAGGCAAGAAGTAAGGGCATGTAGCAACATCAGCACGGCAAAGGGCACTCCTTTTAAAGGCAAGGAAGGGCAAAAATATTTTAAGTCAAGTGATAGCGATTGCTGTATAAGTCGTACGATTTTTGAATCAAGCACGGGCAACGCCGGGTCATGCTGCTAGTATACCAATAAGTGTGATAGAACTGCTAAAATAAGTATTAATACATACAATTCTAAATAAGGTGTAGGTGAAGTTTAACTTGGTTTAAGTGATTTTACGATATGTCAACTTTTTGGGGGGTTATTTTTGTAATGTCAACTTTTTGTTGGGGTATTTTTGTAAGTAGGACTAGTTTTTAATAATTCTTTTGTTTAAATGAACAGAAAGTTAGAAAGAATCCATTGAAACCATTTTGTGGGGGAAGACGAATGACTTGAAAATTATTTTTTTGTACTCACAAACCGATCCAACATTTGGGTGTGAGATGCCCAAATATAATAAATTCGCTAAAGTGTCAATAAGAAATGTGTAAGAAAGGTCACGCAGACAAAAGAATGAGCACACACACACATATGTATATATATACTAGTTATAATCTTATAAATGTAAGAAATTATACTCGTCGGGAAAACCTTCGGTGTCTTGATTTGCAAATGGTTGGTTGTTCGACTAGGTCTCCTCCTCTTTTTTGTATAATTTTTTTATTATTTTATCCCGATTTGAATAAATGTTTAATCTCCCCACGTAGTCATGCTTTTATGCTCGTAGGCTATATATTCAATTCTTACGTTACCTATTTAGCCGACATTCCCTGACGATCCGCGTAGGTAAAACCTTGGTAGGTTTGTTTGGCTCTCTAGGTTTAATTACATATATATATATATATATATATATATATATAAGTGATTATTTTGGGGATTGAGTCTAATCATATATTAATTCGTTGAGCCTAGAATAATCGTCAACAGAATGCACTGGACGGCTGTTTCTTCCAATCTGCACATCCACCACCGAGAATCGAACCCGGACCGTTCCGATACAACGCAAACGTCACACCAACTATACCACGGTCCTCGGCGACAGAGAAGACACATACGAGACTCGATACTTAGTTCCACAGCGATACTCAACCAAGTATTCAGATAACATCGGAATAGTGCCCCAAGAGCCACGTCTGCTGAGTCCCACATAGGACGAAACGGCCGTCCAGTGCTTTCTGTATTCTGTTGAGGATTATTCTAGACTCGACGCATTAATGTATGATTAGCATAAATCCCCCAAATAATCACTTGTATATCCTTGCTAGACCCCAGTTGATGCGATTGAGCGGCTAAGGGTCAAAAAGCAGTCGTGGCTCTTGGGGCACTGTTCCGAGGTTATCTGAATACTTGGATGCGGAACTGAGTGAGTAGTGGCGCTATATCGAGTCTAGTTTGTGACGTTTTCGTCACCTAGACTCGTTGTACAGTTGGCATGACGTTTGCGCTGTATCGAAACGGTCCGGGTTCAATGCTCAGTAGTGGATGCGCACTGCTGATGAGTCCCAGATAGGACGAAACGGCCGTCCAGTACTTTCTACATTCTGTTGAGGATTATTCGGCGAATTTATATATATATATATATATATATATATATATATATATATATATATATATATATATACACCTAGTGAGCCAGACAAACTTACCTAGGTTTCAAAACGGGATCGTCAGTTCAAAATTTCCAGGGTTTTTCGAAACGAGTCTAGTTACCTATAATGATATATATATATACATATATATATATATTTTTAAGTCAGTTAATATCTATCCATTCTTTTTCGGTTTCTTCATATCTATGAGGTAACGATATATGATTTGTTTTATATCAATATATTGGAGTGGGGGGCAATATATGGAGACTGGAAAAGTTTTCGTGTGACTCGTGTCGTCCTTTAGGACTAAATTTGTTATCTTGGACCGACTGCACATGCGCACTGACTAGTCTGTTGGATTCTATCTCACCCTATTCATATCTATCTATCTATCTATCTATCTATCTATCTATTTCAGTATGTTTATATGTAACATTCTATCTATCTATTCATCTATTTCAGTATCTCCATATAATTTTTTTCTATTTCAACTCGCTCATATATATATATATATATATATATATATATATATATATATATTTCTAACTATATAAGTATATATATATATATATATATAGATATAAATATATATATATATATATATATATATATATATATATATATATATATATTCCATTCTAAATATCCATCCATTTCAGTCAGTTCATATCTGACTATCTATCTATCTATCTATCTATCTATCTATCTATCTATTTCAGTCTGTTTATATGTAACATTCTATCTATTCATCTATTTCAGTATCTCCAAATAATTTTTTCTATTTCAACTTGCTATATATATATATATATATATATATATATATATATATATTTCTATGTATATAAGTATATATATATATATATATATACTTTATAGATAGAAATATATGTATATATATATATATATATATATATATATATTCATTCTAAATATCTATCCATTTCAGTCAGTTCATATGTATCTTCCTTTCTTCCTATCTATCTATCTATCTATCTATTTCAGTCTGTTTATATGTAACATTCTATCTATCTATTCATCTATTTCAGTATCTCCTTATAATTTTTCTATTTCAACTTGCTCATATATATATATATTTCTATCTATATAAGCATATATATATATATATATATATATATATATATATATATATATATATCCATTCTAAATATCTATCCATTTTAGTCAGTTCATATGTATCTTCCTTTCTTCCTATCTATCTATCTATCTCTGCCTGCTTTCAGTCCATGTCAGTCACTTTTAGAATAATAAAGTCAGAATCGCCACAAGTTCTTCTTCCTCTTGACAAGTTTTATATTCGTGAATAGATGTTATCTTTGTCTTACCGTTTTCTTCGTCCTCCTCCTTCTCCTCCTTCTCCTTCCTCCCCCCTCGATATATGCAAATAATATCCGAATTTCAACCAATCTATACCATCATCTCTTCCATTGTTGCGTAGACAATTTCCCCATTTTATTATCGCCGTTTAAAACCTTATCTCGTAGCATTAAGCAGTAGGCATCAATTAACTAAGAGACGAGATAAGTGAGATAGAGAGAAAATAAAAGTCTAAAATATATGCGTGAGAAGAGAAGAAGAGAGAAAGACTTATAGAAAGAAAGGGGGGGAAAGAAATGAAATGAAAGTGGGGAGCACACATACATACATAAAAGAAAGTAAAATAAATTTAAAATTGCATTAATTGCTTCACTGTTAATTTTATTGTCTATTCATCTATCTATCTATTTAAGACATTTTTATGTTTATACATTCTTTTTATAGATACAAGTATTTAAGTAAATGCTCTGTTTATAATAAACAGTATTAAACAACATTAACCGGCCTGAATGTCCGAGAAATTCTCACAGAAAATATTCCTCCTCCGACAAGATTCGAACTTGAATCCTATACAGAATCGTCATTTAGCTTGACGTGCCTTTACCGATTTGGCCACGAAGGAGCGTTCGTTTGACAAGCTCGAATCTATCTATCTATCTATCTTTCTATCTATGAGGTAAGAATAAATAATTTGTTTTATATCAAGAACAATATTGTTGGCGGGGGCAATGTATGACAAAGTGTAAAAAAGTTTTCGTATGACTCGTCACGTCCTTTAGGACTAAATTTGTTATGTTGTAGCACGGACTAGCAAGACTTGGACTTTTTATAAAAATTTTATCTTTTAAACTTATCTCTCTCTCTCTCTCTCTCTCTCTCTATATATATATATATATATATATATATATATATATATATATATATATATATATATATATTGAGAGAGAGAGAGAGTGAGTGAGAGAGAGAAAGAGAAAATTATACATATATATAATATTTATTATAGGAGATTAAAACAAAAACATGTTAAAAATCGCTACATGATAATAAATAATATTAAGCTCTACTTTGTATTGAGCCCTTTTTTAAAATTAAATGCTACAGCCAGTGGAATTATACTCCGTTTGTTCTTATCTTATACGACGATAGATATGCAGATTTATTCTGTATATCCGTGCTGTATATACATATATATATATATATATATATATATATATATATATATATATATATATAACACACGTGCGGCAATAAAAAAAAACTTACAATAAAGAAAAGTCTACAAGAAATATAAGCAGTCAACTGCTGATACCCCTAATAAGTGGACAGAGTGATTCCCGGTGGGTCCGTCTACTAAACTCTGTAGTCGGAATGCTGAAGGTACCAGTTTAAGAAAGACATTTGTGTAACTACCACAGAAAAAAAAAGAGAACGCTTAACATCGAGAATGTTTAACGTCGAAAAACATAAGGGAAATCAATTCATTTTAATAATATGTGGAAATATCCACTCTTTGCCTGAAGAAGGTCGCGAGACTCGAAACCTGTTTAGCAAAATTATGGAAAATAAAGCATAATATATAGTACAACTAAAAACGTTTGCGGTTTCTCTCTTCTTTTTAATATATACACTTTTTTCTCGTTGGAACAACTATAACCTCTCTCTCTCTCTCTCTCTATATATATATATATATATATATATATATATATATTAAGAAATGGACAAAGTCCGACAATTTGTCTATTAAAGACATTTTTATGTTTAACGTTCTTTTTTATAGATACAAGTATTTAAGTAAATGCTCTGTTTATAATAAACGGTGTTAAATAACATTTACCAGCCTGAATGTCCAAGAAATTTTTTCATAGAAAATATTCGACCTTTGCTGACGAACCTGCATCTATACCAATCATTTACGGACGTGCCTTACCAATCGGCCAAAGGATCGTTCGGTTGGTAATGTTGAATTCACTTTGTATGAGCGGTCAAGGCACGTCAGCGTAAATGACGGTTCCGTATAGGATGGTTTCCGAATATTTTCTATGAAAATTACTGACATTTAGGCCGGTAAATGTTATTTAATACTGTTTATTATAAACAGAGCATTTACTTAAATACTTGTATCTATAAAAAGAACGTTAAACATAAAAATGTCTTTAATAAATATATATTTATAATATGATTTCTAAACTTGAGATTTTATTTATAATCAGACATTATTTCTTATTTGTTATGTAAATATTTTTTAACAGTGAAATTTTAACTCTACCGAGCAGTGCATTCATGAATTTTAATAAATAAAACATGCATTCCAGTTGGGTTCCAACCGGCGTCCTTCTTATACAGGAAACCACCGCCATATATGTACGTATGAATGTATGTGCGTTTAGGTTTGTGCATATGCATTTATGTAGATAGATAGATAGATTGATAGATAGAACAGATCCAGATAGATAGATAGATAGATAGATAGATAGATAGATATCAACAGACTGAAACAGATAGATAGATAGATAAGAACAGATCCAAATAGATAGATAGATAGATAGATAGATAGATAGATAGATAGATAGATAGATATAAGCATATTATATATATATATATATATATATATATATATATTTTTGTGTGTGTGTGTGTATATATATATATATATAGAGAGAGAGAGGGTGGGGGAGAAATAGTTAAATAGATAATAAGCAGATTCAGATAGAGAGGAGAGAGCTAAAAATGTACATTAATTCAAATGTCTTGTCTTTGGTTCAAAATGTCTTCCTTATTCATTCATTATCTAACATGATCGCGTTTTCATCAGCCCATCACTTTAATTGACTCTTCGACTAATTAGTCTTAAGAAAAATTACCTCTTCCCATTTCTCTTCTTTCTTTCTTCCTCTTCTTCTTCTTCTTCTTCTTTCTTTCTTCTTCTTCTTCAACTCTTCTCCTCCTTTCTCTCCTCCTTTTTTCCGTTCATCTTCAGCTTCCCATCATTCTTCTTATTTTCCTTGTGTTCTTCCTCCTCCTGCTCCTTTCTCCTCCCCTACTTCTTTTTCTTCTGTTCTTCATCTTCCTGTACTCCTTCTTCTTTTCTTCTTGCGCTTCCTGCTCCTCCTTCTTTTCGGCCTCCTCCTCCTCTCTCCTCTCTGCTTTTTTCCTCTTCCTCTTCATTTTCTCCTCCTCATTCTCCTTTTCTTGTTGCACTTCCTCTTCCTACTTCTCCTTCTTCGGCCTCCTCTTCCTTTCCTCATCTCCCTTCTCATACTTCTCCTCCTCCTTTTATATTCTTTCTTCTCTTCCTCTCATTTCACTTCCTCTTCTCTTTCTCTTCCTCCTTCCTTTTCTTCTTACTCCTCTCTATTCTTATCTTTCTGATTCTATCAACCACTCTCATTCCTCTTCGCCCCTTCTTTTTTTTTTACTCTTTCGCCTCTTCTTTTTGTTCTACCTCCTCCTACTCTTCTCACCTCCCTTCTCCTCCTTCTCTTTCTCCTCCTCCTTCTTCTTATCCTACTTCAAGAAAATTTCCCATTTTTCGTCCATTGCTCTGTTACAAAATAATATGCAAAATTTTAGTTCAATTTCCGTACACTGAAACCAAACCCATCCACCATATTGTCTATATGTTGATTTTCTTTATCGTCGGACCCGCGTTTCACGACGCCCATAAGAGAACCAAATTTCGAACATGCAGCGTCATTCTATCATTTTAACGAAGAATCTAGGAAATCTTTCATCACTTAGGTGCGTCGGCTTTTACCAAAATGCATTGCATATGAACACTCGGGCGTCTATCAAATCTCATCTCATTTAATCGGATATATTTTCCCATCCTTAATCCTTAATCTACTGGACAATGTTTTCAGGCTATTTCCAGCAATTACTTGCATCGCGGAAATAGAGCGATAGACATTTACTGGATAATGATTCAGTTGTTCAGAAAATATTGACAGATTTTTAGGAGACAGGATAACAAAAAGCGTTCAGATGAAACAAACTTGCAATCTATTCATGAAGAATACGGGGAGCTTTATGAGAAATGACAAAAGCCCCCCAGTGAAAATCATTCTTTTATTTCTTGCTGAAAGAGGCTGTGATTCCGTATGAAAAAGGAATTATGATTCTGTTGAATTGGTCACTCCCCTTCAAGCATGTGACCGCCGAGAAATTGTTCCAGTGATAAGAATAAATGAAAAAAAAAAAGGTACTTACTTGATTGAATTAAGGGGATATAACCAAAAATATCGCAAATCAGAATCAATCACATTTTTTACTCAGAACATCTATCTATCTATCTATCTATCTATCTATCTATCTATCTATCTATCTATGTTTATTCATATCTATCTATCTATGTTCATATCTTTCTCTCTTTCTTACATTCTTTTGATTTCAATCTGTTTATATCTATTTCAGTATCTTCATATAATTTTTTTCCATTTCCGTCTGTTCATATATATATATATATATATATATATATATATATATATATATATATATATATATATATATGTATGTGTGTGTATAAAATATATATATAAATATATGCATATATGTATGTGTGTATTTCATCTATCTAAGTCTGTTCATATATATGTATATATTTTTCTCTCTCTCTCTCTCTCTCTCTATATATATATATATATATATATATATATTTCTACTTTTCTATATCTGTCTGTTTGTCTATCTCTCTCTCGCTCTCTCTCTCTCTCTCTATATATATATATATATATATGTGTGTGTGTGTGTGTGTGTTCATATATTCGTTTCTTTTGTTTCTATTTCAGTCTGTTCATAGCTATCTATCTTTCATTCTATCTATCTATCTATCTATCTATCTATCTATCTATTTGTATCTGTTCTTATCTATCTATCTATCTATCTCAGTATGTTCACATCTATCTATCTATCTATCTATCTATCTATCTATCTATCTATCTATTTGGATCTGTTCTTATCTATCTATCTATCTATCTATCTATCTATCTATCTATCTATCTATCTATCTATTTGGATCTGTTCTTATCTATCTATCTATCTATCTATCTATCTATCTCAGTATGTTCACATCTATCTATCTATCTATCTGTCTATCTATCTATCTATCTATCTATGTTCATATCTTTCTTTGTTTCTGTTTCAGTTGGATTTATATCTATTTTCCTTTCAGTATCTTCATATTCGTCTATCTTTCTATCTATTTCTGTCTGTTTATATCTAACTTTTATCTATATATGCTCATATCTTTGTTTCTATTTCATATCTGTCTGTCTGTCTGTCTTTCTTTCTTTTTTTCTATTTCAATCTATTCGCATATATCTTACTTCCTATCTGTCTATTTCATCAAAGTTCATATATATATATATATATATATATATATATATATATATATATATATATATATATATATATATATACAGTCTGTTCATATACGTCTATTTTCCTTTCTGTCGGTCTGTCTGTCTATATATCTGTCGATCTCTTTATATATGTATCTATATTCATATCGTTCTTTCTTTCTGTTTCAATCTATTCATATCTGCCTATCGTCCTTTCTTCCTATCTATTTCAGTATGTTCATATCTATCTATCTTTCTTTCTCTCTTTCTTTCTTTCACTTTCTTCCTCTCTCTCTCTCTTTCTCTCTCTCTCTTTCTCACTCTCTATATATATAATAACTGGTCACTCGTATTCGAGGATATCCGTCTATTAGGGCGGCTAGCCAATCCTCATTGCAGACGCTCGCTCAGGCACATTTGTGTTTGATCAAAAGCCACAGAGACAACCTATGGTTTATACTGCAAGTATGCTGAGCAGACCTTAGTTACATTTTCTGGGAGATAGCACATTATCTGGCGTGAGCAACAATTTCTAACAACACCACCACTCTCAAATCCTCAGTTACAATGACTTGTGAATTCGTGCTAGCACAGCACGAATGATTTACCAGTTTCAACGACAAGCCAAATTGCACCCTAATAGTTTTATTTTGAGTATTACTACCAGTCAATATCAAGAGATCTATTCACGACTGCCTTAGTGTTTGCTACTATATATTCAGACCTAACAGAAGACGACAAAAACAATACTCAACGTAAAAAATCTGTCCTCATTCATAATGGGGGCTTATGTTTTAAAACTCTGAAGACTATTTTGACATCACCTTGTCGGTCTATTTATATTATACAACCTAACTGCGCACCGTGAATTAGACATTAAAGATATCAGGCTATACAGAGATGATGGCCTCATGGTAATGAGGAGTTTCACTAATTTTAAAATAGATAAAATTAGAAAGATAATATATAGTGAATTCAGAAACCTAAATTTAAAAACTACGGTCAACACAAAATTGAAAAGGGTAAACTTCCTCTACATAACATTAGACAGAAAACCTAATACTAATTCCTTGTATGTACACCCCCAGGTCAAACCATCCTCCTTCCATAATTAAGCACATACCCTCATCAATAGAGAAAATAATTAGTATAAATTCCGCAAATGAAGAAATATTCTATAAACACAATAATTTTTACAACCAAGCTCTAAAATGTAGAGGCTACAAACACCTTAACATCAATTATATAAAATATAATAGTACAAACCGGTAGAAAAACAGAAAAAGAAAAATCATTTGGTACACCCCTTCCCCTTCGACCAAATGGTTAGTAATAAGCTAGGACAAAAATTCCTAGCTTTAATCGAAAAACATTTTTCCACTAACAGCAAAATTAACAAGATCTTTAATGAAAACAAACTAAAATTAAGTTATAGCTGTACTGAAAATCTAGAAAGGATTATAAAAAAAAACATAATAATGAAATCCTTAAAAAAAAACGCATGCTAAAATCAAATAAATAAAGACCCTAAATTAAAATTAGACATAAATAAAGAAAAATTATTTAATTGTAGAAACCCTTGAAAATTGCTCTCTGAATAAAAATACCGCATAGAATCTGTGGTATAACAATGCACAATCTCATCCATTGAGAATCCATGTATTGAAAAGATATATATAAGATCCACAAAAAAAATGAATTTAAAATAAGGTGGAGACTACACCAAAGCTCCTTCAATAATATTAGAAACAGAAATCAGACATCCGTATCTAAATATTTTTGGCAAAGAAACAAGTAAAACACCAACAGTAAAATGGAAAATAATAAATAGAACAAAAACTTGTAGAACCTGGGATGACCCGTGCCCTTTATGCCTCCATGAAAAACTATACATTATCAAGTTTCTAAAAAACAAAAAATAATTAAATCAAAGAAACGAAATAACGACACCATCAAATGTTCTCCTTAAATAATTAGTAAGTTATAAATGGATAAAAAATTCACAATACTATATACAATTACAAAATACCATATAAAATCTATGAGTAAATTCAATGAAAACAATAGGTTAAAAAGAACAACACAATCATAATCTTGACGCCCCTTTAAGAAATCATCAGCAAAAGACAAAACAAACAAAACAAAAATAAATAAACACCAAAAAGGACTGTAACTACAGTATCAATCATTTAGAGTTTTTAGTAGATAGTAATAAAAAACAACGGAGCCTGATAAAATTAGCCATTGTAGCCAGAAAAAAAAAAACAACCTTGCACGACACCATAAGCTTGGCATGTAACAGACACACCATCTTTCATCAAAACAGGGACCCCTTTATAATGAAAAAATAACCCCAGATTACACCACCATTTCAAAACTATAAATGAGTAAAACATTTCGTTGCTTAGTTATTCCAAACATTGCTTGAGGATGAAACAGATATCCAACAATTAAGGTTTAATATTGAAATTAAACTTGAATACGGATGACCAGTTTCGAAACATAGTAATTTCTGTGTCACGATGGAATCATATTTTTTAAAAATAATTAATATATATCTTACTTATTATAAAACGCAGATTGTGTGTGTGTGTGTGTGTGTGTGTCTGTACGTTTATATATTGGATCGGATTTCCTACATTTTTCAACCGATTTTAACAACACTTCACAGGACTACGTAAAATTACCTTGCGGTGGTTCTGACAGCGCCAAAAATTGAAAAAACACAATTGTTTTTGCACGAAATCAATTTGAAAACACGATTATGAGGCATCACTGTCGCGAGAATGGAAGGGGGACAACTCATATCGAGTTATACTTATTGTAAAACCCAGGTTGTTTGTGTGTGTGTGTCTGTGTTTGTTTATATATGGGATCGGATTTCCTACATTTTTCAACCGATTTCAACAAAACTTCACTTTTTTTTTGGCAGGTAGTGTTTCTTATTGTCTTGCACACTTTTCTCTTTATTTTTACATTCAGAATGCTTTAAAAATTCCATTTACAAAACAATTGTTTATAATAAAATTCTATTCAATCAATAGACTCATAACGATTGAAAACAATGTTTTTTGTTTGAGTTTGACCAATTCGTAAAAAAAAAAAAAAAAAAAAAACTAATTAAGACATGCGTGTCCATCAACCTTAAACAATGATCTTTGTCAATTTTATTTTTCAGTCTTTATTATGGTTGATACTTGATCTATCTCTTATTGTTACATCCCCGGCAACGCTGGGCTCTACTACTAGTATATACATATATATATGAATTATATATATATATATATATATATATATATATATATATATATATATATAGAGAGAGAGAGATAGATAAATAGATAGATAGATAGATGCACCTGAACAGATATATGGGCAGAGATATTAAAAGGCAGATACAGATAATAAAATAATTCATAGATAGATAGATAGATAGATAGACATACCTGACCAAACATCATATGAACAGACCGAGATATTAATAAACAGATAGATATTAGAAGGTATAAATAGATAAATAGATATTAAAAACTGATATCTATTAAACGACTGATATAGAACAATATGAACCGATATAGATATTAAGACTGAAATATATAGATAGACTCATATAGAGAGAGATAAACGAAGAGAAATAATGAATATTTGCTACCTTAGTATTTAACCCATATCTTGGGAGAAGACCTCATGGTTTTCCCATGTGCATTCGTGCCAAAGTCACCGGTTAGACTGAAAATTGAACTCGATTCACCAGTTTCACTTTCGGAAACGACATCCGGCTACACTATCCTCACCATCATCATGGCGCCGAATATAGAACAGGAATAAGTACATTGACTATTTCAGAAATGTTCTCCGGCGCGTGACATGAAAATACTGGTGCCGTGTGCAAAATGATAAATTCAGAAGCAAAGTGATTCAGTTAAATCGAAGTCAATCATTATTATTCCACAATTAAATATTACAAATTACAAGTTGTTGTCAATATATCCATCACGTTGTTTTCGTGTCTGTTGTGTAGGAATTCTATATCTATCTATCTATCTATCTATCTATCTATCTATCTATCTATCTATCTATCTCAGTCTGTTTATATCTATCTACCTATCTCAGTCTTTTCATACCTACCTCTCTCTCTCTATCTCTCTCTATCTATTTATCTATCTATCAATGTATCTATCTCAGTCTGTTCATATCTATCAGTCAGTTCATATCTATCTATCTATCTATCTATCTATTTCAGCCTGTTGATATATATCTATCTATCTATTTCAGTCTGTTGATATCTATCTATCTATCTGTCTCAGTCTTTTCATACCTACCTCTCTCTCTCTCTCTATTTATCTATCTATCAATGTATCTATCTCAGTCTGTTCATATCTATCAGTCAGTTCATATCTATCTATCTATCTATCTATCTATCTATCTATCTATCTATCTATCTATCTATCTATTTCAGTCTGTTGATATCTATCTATCTCAGTCTTTTCATACCTACCTCTCTCTCTCTTTCTCTCTCTCTCTCTATCTATCTATCTATCTATCTCAGTCTGTTGATATCTATCTATCTAACTATCTCAGTCTTTTCATACCTACCTCTCGCTCTATCTCTCTCTCTCTCTATCTATCTATCTATCTATCTATCTATCTATCTATCTATCTATCAATCAATGTATCTATCTCAGTGTGTTTATATCTATCAGTCAGTTCATATCTATCTATCTATCTATCTATCTATCTATCTATCTATCTATCTCAGTCTGTTGATATCTATCTATCTATCTTAGTCTGTTCATATCTATCTGCCACACTCTTTTCATTTTCCTCCTTCTCTCTCTCTACACAAACACACGCGCGCATGCACACAAATACATATACTGACTGTAACAGAAAGTGTAAAAAAATGTCCAAATCATGTAACAGCATAATTATCCATCCCAAAAATGTCTTTAATATCTAAAAACCCACTAATCTAATTGAGTTTCTTTTTTCCAGGTTTTATGATATGACGTTTAGCCATCTTGACACTATCGTAAGACTCACTGAAAAATCCTTTGAGTTATTCAGCTAGAAAGAGAACAGATTAAAATCGTTTTGTGCCAGCCCCACTGTCTTTCCAACTGAGCAATGGTGAGAGGAAAAAGATCATTCAGGCCTTCAGTAATGATACCAATATTCATACTCTGGATTCATCTCCAAATTCCATTCACGAGCCATCAAAAAACGGTGAATAAGTTTTAAAAAGTGTGAACAGTAGAGAGGAAAACTGGATCAGCAGGTCACAACAGGAAGAGGGATCCTCATTTCAACTTAGTGCTAAAGAGATCAATTAGAAAAAATCCAACACAATCCATAAGATGTTTGGTACGCGAGAGAGAAGTTTCAACTATGACAGTTCAAAGAGCAGTGAAAAAAAGAATTGGAAACGAAATCGTACGTGAAACCTGTGAGACACCTTGTTACTCCAGGACAGAAAGAAAGTTTGAGAGGGCAAAGATCATCTTGAATAAGATGGAAAATGATCCTGGAATCATATATATATATATATATATATATGAAATTTATTTCAATCCTTCATGATCATTCGATCCTTAGTTATGATCAATGATGAAAATGTGATTTTCGTTTGTGATCGATTTCATCATGAGACTTTTGTTAAGCTTGTATAGCAATTATACATTCATATTGCTCAAAGTAGAGTCCAATATAAATGATATAAATACCTGGGAGAATTCCAGTAAGATACCTTTAATCATTTCTAAGATACAACGGATCAGAGCTCAATCTAACAATTGGACAATTTTGCTGTTACACGATTTGGACAATTTTGCAGTTACACCCGGTACATTCACATTTCATGGAATAATATAGATATTTTATGTCCCTTTATTTTTATACTAATCATTTCCAGTTCGCTAATCAGTTTGTTGATGTTAAGATGAAATTCATCAAGGAAGGTACCGTAAAGTTTTCACAACCAAGTACTTTCGATCTCCCACAAGGTCATCCTCAGGGGTAAATTACAAACGTATTTAACTGTGAAAAATCTGCATTTCGTTGTGATGGTGATTTTGAAAAAAACATATTCGAAAGAACGCGATGTCATAATTATTTAAAAAAAAAAAAATTTATCCGTTATTGCTATGGAATTTTTGGGTAAAATAAGCGTTTCAATATAAGGGAGCTTTTTTATATATATATATATATATATATATATATATATATATATATATATATATATATATATATATATATATATATATATAAAAAAGCACCAATTACAGAACATTTGGACAGTTTCTACTCACTCTGGTTCCAGAAAAGAAAACACATGTTCGAATACAATACATGAAAAATTAAGTAAAAGCTTGATCACCGTACCTTGTCTGTCGTTTTTAATGAAACATGTATAAAAGAGAGAGGAACGGTGGCGTAATGGATAGGGGCTTGGAGTGAGGAATCGGAGAGACGAGTTCGAATTCCAGTCGAATCCATTACCTTCTCTGACGTGCTAATCATGTGAATCCTTTTCTTCTCCCTCCAGCTATGGGTAAATAGCAGGACAGACTGGGTTCTATAGCCTTTGATGGCAACTGGCCTAGGAGAAGGACAACTCTGAATTCAAAACGAGCGGAGGGTCGTTTGGGGACCTTGTGGCATTTAGTGCACCAGGTCTCTGTAATTGGCCCATCAAAAAGTGTGGATGGTCCTGCACGAAACCTTCACCACTATAATCGAGTCTCTCGGGCTGTCGGTTTCCTAGGAACTGATCTGCTTGAATTGACGAGTCGAGTCTCTCTCTCTCTCTATATATATATATATATATATATATATATATTATCAGTAGCAATATATATATATAGAGAAAATTAATGGATTTATTATTAATCCGACATTTTATTGCATCAAACGTCATTATAGTGGATTTGTTGTACCTGCAATAGACGTCCCATTGTTAATTATTACATGTACGACTATCGGTTTGCGAATTCGAGAAATCTTAGTAAATAAAATGCGGTCATCATGACGGATCAGTGTATATATACACTGAATGTCAATTGTTTTACGGATATCAGTGTATATATATTAACAGTAATAACTTATATATATATATATATATATATATATATATATATATATATATATATTTATATATATTCATTTTATGTGTTCATATAAGTGATTATTTTCTGATCATAAAGTGTATGTGCATTGTCAAAATTTTCTATATGTCCGAGCGCTTTCGCCTATTCTGTTACCTATTTCCCTGGAAGTTTTTTATATTTTAATTTTTAATTGAATATGTAGATTTTTCTATATGTATCTGGAATGATTGGAATGCATTTTTACTATTTCTATAATACAATTTCTAAACTTTTTTATTCGTAAAAAAATAAATAAGATTTTTTTATCGAAAAGTTCGGCCAAAAACATTAACAGTAAAACTGGTGCAAGGTAAAAAAAAAAAGTTTGTGAACCACTGGACTAAAATAATTACTAAATAAATATTACATTTGTTTAAGAACAATTATTTAGTTAGATATTAAACACATTTTGACAGCTTTCTCCTGTCCGTATCAAAGATAGACGCCATGACACCTTCGTCTATGCAGCCAGAGTAGTAGATGCCTTCGTCATCTTCGACGTTGTCGTCGTCGTCCACAGAGCCACCTTGTCCTTCTTCCTCCAGAAAGATATCATCCTCACTGCCGTCCAGTGCGTTCGTGCTGCATTTTTTTTTTTGTTTTAATGATATTGCTCATATGATTTCAAGGATATTTGTAAAGACATCTGAAAAATAAAATGGTTTCTAACTGGGTAATCAGCGAAGAAAGTAAAATCGGCATGCAGAGTTCAATTTCCAGTCTAGTCGTTACGTTCACATTAGTACAAAAGCCCTTGAGAAAATCATAAATCGCACTGTTCTCCCCCACCCCCTACCAATAGGTTGATTGATTTTTTGTTTAACGGCATATCAACTCATCCTGGAACATTTAATGTCGAAATTTAATTATCTTGGGAGCTTTGAATTAATAAAAATAACATGTTATTCCGCTTTCACAAGTGAACACATGGTAGGTAATACCCAGCCATTGTGCATATATACATGTTTGTATGTACAATAATTACTAGTTTGTTTTATGTTGTAGTTTTGTTGAAATTATATTTTAGAATACAGTTTTATTCTTTTAACAAATTATAAGAAATTATATGGATTAATGTCATGAAAGGGAGATTTCATGTTCGTTGGATGATTTTGTTTACCGGCATATCAAACTCTATGGGTTATTTAATCTCGAAATCTAAATATTTGGAACACAATTTTATGGCTTCAACTAAATATATTTTGAACGCAATTGTATGCCTTCAACTACAGATAAAATGTATTGTTGGTCATTTTACTATAAATATGTATTGTTGGTTGGTTGATTTTGTTAAGGGGCATATCAACACCTCTATGGGTTATTTAAAGTCGAAATCTAAACATTTTGAACGCAATTTTATGGCTTCAACTAAATATATTTTGAACGCAATTGTATGCCTTCAACTACAGATAAAATGTATTGTTGGTCATTTTACTATAACATGTATTGTTGGTCATATTTTTTGTATAAAAGTGTCTTGCTGGTAAATTTATTATAAAATATTTTTTTATACTCTTATATTGTTTGTTTTTGTTTGGAGCTTCTCTGTTTGCCCATAGCTGGGACCCTAGCAGGTGCTACCACCCCAGGTCAGGGTGGACCTGGCAACAGCAGCAATTAAGTGGTTGTTCCACACTCCTCAAAACCTCCAATCTCTCAATTAGAGACCTTAAGCTACAGGTTAAAAATAGGTACCTACACAGATTCGTGGTTGGTCGATTTTATTCAGCGGCATTTCAACATCTCTATGGGTTATTTAATGCCGAAATCTAAATATTTTGAACCTAATTTTATGGTTTCAACTAAATATATTTTGAATGCAATTGTATGCCTTCAACTACAGATAAAAGTGTATTGTTGGTCATTTTAAAAAGGTACCTTCACAGATTCGCGATACCTATGGTTTAAAATGAATTTTTACAAATGAAAAATCTTTCTTGAAGTTTTTATTTTAGTTCTAACTAGCAGCATGGGCCGGCGTTGCCCGTGCTTGATTCAAAAATCGTACGAGTCATACAGCAATCTCTATCACTTGACTTAAAATATTTTGCCCTTCCTTGCCTTTAAAGGAGTGCCCTTTGCCGTGCTGATGTTGCTACATGCCTTACTTCTTGTCTATCTCACACTGCGAATTTTTTCTAAGCTCTACACTAAACATTAAATCTGTTACGAAAAAAGAACTAAACAAAATGAACAAAAAACTATCAGCTTTAAAAAAGGACTCGTAACTGGAAAAACCGAATGAAAAAAGAATGTTAATGACAAATACTTTTTCACACCCAACCCAGTTCTGCGGAATCAGAATCAATGACTGAGCCAATTGGAGTAAAGTGTCACGCAGATTTAAATTTTTGCCCACTTGTGACGAATGCAGCTATCGATTTTTTTTGCATGCTAGCATGCTAGTTATGATTCATGTCAGTCATCTGTTGGCTCTCATGCTGGCCAATAGAATCTTCCTGTCTATTCGTGGCAGCCAGCTATAGGCTCTCACTCTGGCCAGTAGAAAATGGCCGCAAACTACATGAAAACTGCCGTAGAAGCATGAAAAAATCGATTATTTCCACTATCGATGGGAGATGAGAAATGCAAAGTCGGTCTTGACCTTCCTGCTAACTTGGAGCATGTGCATGAAAAGTTTGGTGCAAATCCGTCGAAATATGCGGCCGTGCATTCGTTACACACACACACACACGCACACACACACACACACGCACACACACATCCTGCCTTTTATAGATAGAGATTTCAACTTAATAAATTAAACTTAATATTTCCAATGAGAAAAATACTTTGCAAACTAATTTTAATTGACTGGAAGGGTTTTTTTTTCTTGTTTTTTTTCCCTAACTTTTGATTTTAGCGCCATTTTTAGCCCGTCTTTATTGCAATGTAAATCTCTATTAAAAAAATCTTCAAAAAATAAAATATACTTCCTGAAAATTTATTTGAGTAATATTAGCTTATTTTATGTATAATTAATCAGATTTGAAACAAATATTATTTACTTTAAGTTTAAAAAATGGCAGAAATGCATTAAAAACACGTCGGTAACTGTTTTTTTTAAATCTGTTGACAGTATGATGGCAGAGTGATGATTATCTAGTGGTGTTCTAACTGAATATAACGTGAGCGCCTTTTACATATACTTTTTAAGTACTTAGTAATGTTAAAAATCTAGGAAAATATTCTCTGTAATCTAATGTTTTATTGAATTTTAGATATTTTGTTTTAAATTTACTTAGTTATCGCTCTTATTTTCTGATATTGTCGAGAATGAACACCCGTCTATACAAAAGTCGGCGCGTTTATACACATACAAAAAATATTCAAAATTCTTTTAAAAATTTTGGTGTTTAATGATTTGTACTAAGCTTTACCGTTTACAATTAGTAAATATAGTTTTTACTAAATAATAATATCATCTAAAAGGGTGAAATCATTACAGAATTTTAAAAGATTTTAAACTTAATAAATTATTGTAATTATGATTTAAAAACAATTCTTGTAAAAATTCATTATCCATCGAAAAAATTTTTTTTCTTAATAGTGTCCATAATATATCTTATTTATAAAAGAAATTAAAAGCTTTTCTAATTAAATAATGTCATTCCATATTGTTTTTTTTTATTTTACGATTCAGAGCAGATTTTCTGTAAATGGTGTTTCTGTTTTTTAAAAACAAGTTGACGATTTAAATTCTCCAAAGAGTCCCACTTTTAACTAATATAAATATGAAGAAGCTGAAATTTAAATTTATCGAAATTTCATAAAATTAAGTAAATGTAGGGATAACAGATATAAAAAAATATTATTACCAAGATTTTCTAAAAAAAAATAAAATTTAAAAGAATTTATTCATTCCTGAATATAACTTGAAAGTTATATTTAAATCTGACAATTAATTGATTTTTGCAAGAATTCCCAAAACAATGTGTTTTTTACGCCAAAAAAGATGCTAAAATTTCCTATACTAATCAGTGACCTAACCCCCACCCCTGCTGACGCAAGAAAAACAAGATTTTTAACCAAAATTTCGAAGGCGCTAGAAAGAATAAAAAAATTAATAAAATAATTCAAAAATACTTTGGTCTTTCCTCTTAATAATAACATAAACATTTTGACGATAAAACTTTGTTTTTATCAAATTTGGTGCCTTTTTTTCATTATGGTATGCTCTTTATTCAGAGAATTAATTGAGGTAGCGAGTTAAAAACCAGAATGATCTAAGCTCATTAATCTTGTGGCGGTGAGAAACCAGTCAAAGAGAAGGAAATTCTGGATTCCAACGTGGATAAGAAGCAAAAATAAACCATCCTAATTTCATTCCGAAGAAACCATACCATTTCACAAATGATGACGGAAAGGAATCTGTGGAGAGCCAGTGCCGCCTGCACCTTGAAGAGACATGACATTTTTTTTTTGTCTCGATAGTAAGTGATCAGTTCGATAAGATCAAAATTAGCAGCTGATCTAAAAAAAAAAATGACCTACAGTTTGTTGTTGACTGGGTCAAGGAATCTGTTACGGGTGGATTTACAACTTGTAACCGGAAGTGGTTAAAACTTTAACCGGAAGTGGTTAAAACTTTAACGGGAAGAGGTTGAAAACTTTAAGCATAAATTATTTCAATATGTGGAGGATTTTTACAAATATATTTTCATGGGAAACGACATATATATATATATATATATATATGGAATCTCTGCAAATATCTCGAATTCACTCTCGCGTGGTCATGTGTGACGTCATAAGCTGCGATGCGATTTTCGCTTCTAGTGTCTTATATGCACGTGTTTATCGTTGCTTGGAAATCATCCATGTAAACAATCACAGACTATCATCACTGTCTTGTTCATATATTGCTTAATATGTTGTACAGTAATTGACATCTTTAATAATGGCTTATGTAGCCGAAAGCTTAGATTGGATTAAAAAATATGGATCAATATTGTGATTTTCTTTCTTCGTTTAATGATAATGTTATTAAGCTTATCAGACGTTATGAAAAGAATTTACATAAAATAAATAGACAACACTTGTCTATATTATTTAATGAAACATGTATGAATATATATATATATATATTAAAAAGAATGGAGAAATCGCAAACGTTTTTGGCTGTAATGTGGATTGTTTTAAAATATATATTATGCCTTATTTTCCATAATTTCGCAACACGTGTTTCTTCAGGCAAAGAGTGGATATTTCCACATATTATTCAAATGAATTAATTTTTCCTGTGTTTTTCGATATTCAAAATAGAGAGAAAATTCAAAATTACCTCATGAGTATAGTCTATTTCATGATGCCGAGTACGTCAGTTTTGTTCAAGCAGATGGATGTACTGTATTATATATTGAAATTTAAATCTCTAGTTCCGAATACAGTCAACCGTCTGAGTTGAATAAGACTGACGTACTCGGCATCAGTTGAAATAGACTATACTCATGAGGTAATTTTGTATTCTTTGTTGTGTAATTTACAGGCTCTGATTGTAATAAATTCATTTGTGGATCAGTTTTAATATTGTATTTTATTAGGACCCATTTGGATTATATACCAACGGATTGTTTACCTGTACCATATATATATATATATATATATATATATATATATTAAAACATTTTTATGTTTAGACGTTCTTTTTTATACATACAAATATTTAAGTAAATGCTCTGTTTTATAATAATCAGTATTAACAACATTTACCGACCTGAATGTCCGAGAAACTTTCATAGAAAATATGCGTCCCCCAACAGGAATCGAACCTGTATCATATACGGAACCGTCATATAGCCTGACGTGACTTTACCTATTTCGCCAAGAAGGGGCGTTTCGGGTAGCAATTTTACTGTTTTTAAACTACAATTTTCCATGATTTTTTCACGTACATTCATATCTGCTCGATGTGTATACAAATGTAAACAAATGACATGACACATTATGAAATGGACAAAGTCCGACAATTATTTTTTAAGACATTTTTATGTTTATACGTTCTTTTTTTATAAACATAAAAATGTCTTCAAATAATTGTCGGACTTTGTCCATTTCATAACACACACACACACACGCGCATATATATATATATATATATATATATATATATATATATATATATATAAATATATATAATGAAACGTGACGTCACACATTATATACATGAGCAGATATGAATGTACGTGAGAGAATCATGGAAGATTGTAGTTTAAAGGCAGTAAATTCGACCTTGCTAACCGAACGCTCCTCTGTGGCCAAATCGGTTAAAGGCAGGTCAGGCTATATGACGGTTCCGTATAGGATACGGTTTCGATACCTGTCGGAGGACGAATATTTTCACGGATCAGGTCGGTATATATATATCAAAAACAATTTTAGGGAAATCAATGAAAAAGTGGAAAAGTGTTTTGCGCTGCGCGTTTTGTTCCTCTATTACTATATCGGAGTAAAGTCATGTTTATGTTGATGCGAATACGCATGCGCATGAAAGAGAGCGAAAGACGGGGTCTTTCGCTGTAGTCTGATGAAGTCCTAATGTATGAAGCGCATTACAAGAAATTTTTTTCCATTAAATTTCCTAAAAAATATTTTTTTTATATAAAGAACAAATTTGCTGAAAAGATGGGTGAAATTATGTTCCCGTGTGTACACCAGCAGAGTTGACTGCGTGTGTACATATGTGTGTACACGTGTGTATGTGTGTGTATGTGCGTGAGTATATGTAGGTGTGTGAGTGCGTTTGTATGTATGTACGTGTATCTACGTATGAGTGTGTGGGTGTGTATGTGTATATATATGTATATGTATGTGTTTATGTGTGTGTACGTGCGTGAGTGTATATAGGTATGTGAGTGCGTTTGTATGTATGTACGTATGTCTACGTATGAATGTGTGGGTGTATGTGTGTGTACATGTGTGTATATGTACGCGTGTATGTGTGTGTACGTGCGTGAGTGTATGTAAGTCTGTGAGTGCGTTTGTATGCATGTACGTGTATCTACGTATGAGTGTGTGGGCGTGCGTGTGTGTGTGTGTGTACATATGTGTATATATACGTGTGTATGTGTGTTTACGTGCCTGAGTGTATGTAGGTGTGTGGTTGCGTTTGTATGTATGTACGTGTCTCTACGTATGAGTGTGTGTATGTGTACGTATGAATGCGTGTGTGTGTGTGTGTGTGATGCTCCATAGTGTGTGTGAAATTAAGAAATCAGTTTACCCAGAGGATATCAATCTCCCCCAATGGGGGTTATTGGACCAGCGGAACCCAGAGAGCACGGAAGGAAAAAATTAAAGGGATAAGCGTAGCGTGTTGGTACGCGCACTCTACGTGGTTTGATGAAATTAAGAAGTTGTCTTGCCCGAGGGGCTATCTCGTCGAAGGAAGTACAACATCTTGTACCTACCGTATCCTACGAACGGGAGAACAAAAAATAAATAAATAAGTAAATAAATATAAATAAAAATAAATAAATAAATATAAATAAATAGATAAAAATAAATAAATAAATATAAATAAAAATAAATAAATAAATAAAATAAATAAATATAAATAAAAAATAAATAAAAATAAATAAATATAAATAAAAAAATAAAATAAAAAAAATAAATAAATATAAATAAAATAAATGAATAAATATAAATAATAAATAAAATAAATAAATATAAATAAAAATAAATAAATAAATATAAATAAATAAATAAAAATAAATAAATAAATATAAATAAAAATGAATAAATAAATATAAATAAATAAATAAAAGTAAATAATTAAATATAAATAAAAATAAATAAATAAATATAAATAAATAAATAAATAAAAATAAATAAATAAATATAAATAAATAAATAAAAATAAATAAACAAAACGGAAGTCCTTTCTTTTTATACCGTATATTGCAATGACACCTAACCCTATCTCGGACTTTTCCTATCAATCTCAAACCGTTTATATCTCGGACTGTTTCTAACTTATTTTGTTCCTCTCTATAAACCATCGACAGTTCATATCTAATTGCAGTCTTTTTCTCACTTATCATTTCCTATCTCAGTCTATCTTTTGCTTTTCATTTCTTCAATCTCCGACTAACCATGTCACACCATCTTCGTCTATTGATGTTTATCAATCACAATACGAACGTGTTTCACCCTATTCTACTATTCCGCCATTCTTAGTTTACCCACCTTCAAGTCGTATCTACATCTGCTTGTGGGTATACCTACGTATAGTCTCTTCACATCTATCGATCAATTTATCTATCTATGTTTACTTATATGCTATCTTTTACTTGCACCGAACGACCCACAGGTGACTGAGTACAAAAGCCAAAAAGTATTTGAAACGTGACTTCAAGAACGAGTCAGTGCAAAAGCTAATGTAGATGCTAGGCAGAGACAACAAAGAAATGTAGATACCAATCTGTATAAGTACTTTTGTATACTAAACATCGCAAAAATAGACTACACTCTAGTAACATGGACCAATCCGAGTTTTTTTTTTTTTTTTTTTACTTATATACGTATATACTTATGTAAACTTCTCTATGTGTTTCTTTCATTCTCCGTGTGAGAACTGTATTTTTGCAATTGTAAATATATAAATCCATTAGTTTGGCTAGGTGTACGTTTATAAGGATATGAGACTATATTTCTGCCCGTGCCAAACAGCCTGATGCAGACAAACCCCAGACCCATCAGTGGTTGCGTAGAGCAGGTTTAAATGCTAAAACCGGAGGTTTTATTCTTGCTGAACGGGGCCAATGCTTGCTAACTAAGAAATTAACTTTTTGAGCTTTTTCAGACTAACGTTTTCCGATGAGATGGAATGGAAAGATCATATTGAATCATTTGCGAGGTCAATTTTTAGAAAAATTGTTTCCCTTTGTCATGCTAATTTTTTTTTTTTTTATCTCCAGAATCTATCTTACATATTTATAAGTCCTTGCTTTGAATATTACTGCCACATCTGGCCTGGTGTTCCTGCTATACATTTACAGATTCTGCAATATTATTGGTCCTGACTTGGCATCTCGGCTTCAGCCATTTTCCAACCACCATGAAGTGGTTTCCCTTTGTCTTTTCTATAAATATTTTCATGGTAATTATTCTGATGAACTTTCCTCTACTAATCTTATTTTCTTTAGTTTCTTGTAAATAGTTTTTGTATTCATATTGTAAATACTCATTGGGGTTAGTTTTTTTAGAATTGTTGTTTTATTCCCCTCCCCCCACAGACAATGGATTGTAAATATGGGGGACTAGTTAGTATTTTCATAGAGACAAAGAGGTATTATGGTGGTTGTAGTAAGAAAGGTACGTATGAATGTGTTGTTTTGGTGCAAGAAATATTGTTCGTACGATTGGGTCAGTGTTTGCGGCTAGCTAAGTTATAGTTAAGACAGAAGAAGACCGTCCTTTCCCCAATCCCCATTTCGGCCTTGTGCCACATTTCTGTAGAGAACAGAATAAATATCACTTTCCTCTACGGCGTGTAGAGTTTATGAATTCAAACGCAGTAATAGGTATTTATTCTGTCTTTCCACTTAGACAAGTTGTGACACAAGGTCTTTTTTAATGTGGGGACCCGAGCGCGTACACCCGGGCCAGGAACAAAAATTGCCGTCGGTTGCGTTGACCTCGGTACGAGCACCGATCACTCTGATGCAATGAGAGGCCGCAGCCTCGGACAGCTGTTCCCCAAGGCTGGTCATCTCTCAGTATGATTTTCCTAAGTTGCGACTCTGTAAACGCAGAGATTGGCGGTGAGGTCTCATTATTTTACATTTGAAGTGGCTAGATGTAACTGAAAGTTCCATGCTAACATTTTTTTTCTCACACTACTCGCTTGTGGAACTCTATTCTGGCTTCTTGCTTTCCCGTCAAGTTTGATCTTCAAAATTTAAATGAAATGTCAATTGTTATCTTCTGTCTTTTTCAATTCCTGTTCTTTTATTGTCCTATATCCGTAATGCTTTTCTCTTATATTTTTTTCACAGTCAGTAATCCTCTTGCGTGTTAGTGGCTTTGTTTCCTTACTTGGAGTGAGATGATTAAAAATATATTATTATTATTATCTTTGATTTCTGTTGTATACACATTTCCTTCCGGGCCCCAACCAAAAACTAAATATCAGAAATGGCTTCATGACATTTTTCCCTCATCAGTTTTGTAAAAAACAAAACAAAAAATTGAGATCACACACATTTTACATAGATAAAGATCTTCGTAATGTGTGAGTTGTTTTTGTGAGAACAAATTTTTGTATTTCTTTAAAGCATGGGCTACCAGAAATTCCTTCAATGTTGTTACAGTTTTTTGTATATATATATGTAACTAGGTTATTTATTTTATAACTTCGTACAAAATTGTGGCACGTGGCCGAATATATATATGTAACTAGTGAGTTAGTCAAAATGACTTAACTCCCTTTATAGTCTACTAATAGAAAGTTAACCAATCAGAAGCCGCAGAACATTCTATCCGTCGTGTATAAAGGCGGCCATTTTTGTTTACCATACCCGAATGACCAGTGCCAACTTGTCAGGCGAAGATGACAGAAGGAAGTACTACGCTCTGCTACTTTGCTGCGATCTCCACTGCTAACCTGCACTACGCTTTCCTACTGTCTCCGAAATATTCACTGCTAACCTCTGGATTCTATACTCGAAGACGACCGTCAAAATGTATAACAAATGTGTCTATCGAAACCTTTTCCAGTCAATCCAAGACCTCCAACTACAATTATTGAATGTCCTCCTGTGCCACATTTTTGAGATTTCAATTTCAAGATCCTTGTATTTTTTATAGTTTTTTTTTTTTTTTGAAGATCTTCAAAGAGTCTGTCTATATTTCTGAGATGAGGTATTATGTACAGTATTTACATTAGTCGGACTATTGTTCTCATCTTTGTCGCCATATTTGTCACAACGTTTCGGCCGTTGTACGCTCCGGCCTTCTTCAAGGACACATGGCACAGTGGATAAAGGCGTTGTTTAGGTCCAGTGACAGTACCCAAAGAGTGTGAGTTCAATACCCGGTTAAGGCAGTGGAAAACTTTCAGAGGGAAAATTAGCAGGAGATAACTGATAACTGACATCCATCAAACATGGCACTTGGAACTAGAACAGTCTACCCCAGTGATCGAAATAAAGGGTTCAGTTCGAAATTCCAACCACCTGAAGAAGGCCGGAGCGTACAACGGCCGAAACGTTGTGACAAATATGGCGACAAAGATGAGAACAATAGTCCGACTAATGTAAATACTGTATCTTCAAAGATACATTACAATCTGAAGGGGCTACCGTATCAATAAGAAAACACGTTCTGTTCTGCTCCTTGATCACGATGTCTGGGTGATTTGATTTTGATTGTTCTGTCTGTGTGTATTGTAAAGCCCCATAAAAATATTTACAGGTCCTAGTTCTATAACGTGGTTCGGTTGATGTTCATACCAATTCCCGGCAGTTTCCTTTCTATATTTTCCGGTGCAGATATTGGTCCACCCTATCACGCCGAGTTTTATATTCAGTGCAAGATAACCCCGTGCAGCCGGACACAAGATAGTTGTTTCTGGATATTTATCACACAATCTGTATTTCGGGACAACACAATTTTTCAATATGTGTGCTTGGTAATTTCTAGTTATTCGTCATGTGCAGCAAGAACACAACCTTTGGTTTCAGCTTTTAACCCTACACTACGTAGCTAGTGATAGATACGGGGTTTGTCTACATCAGCTTGTGTGTTACGGGCAGAGTATTGATCATGAAGAGGCTTATCTTGCCATCGTTTCTGCATTTGGTACATGCATTTGCTTTCTTTTATAGGTTCTTTGCCGCTGATGTAGGTGCATTATCGTTTATTTGCACTTCTTCAACCACTATTATTATTACTCTATGTTATTTTTCCTACTTTGTATCTTGGAGAGCCTGGTCTAAACTATGGTCCTTAGGCCCTATAAGAGAATTGCCATTTAATTGATAGAACTTTTCTTAGTATATGCGATCTTCCTAGCAGGGCGATCTTCTGGGCAACTTTTTACCTGGGACACTGTTAGTAAAATTCTCCATTCCTTTTCTCATGAGGTCCAGAGGTCAGATTACTATTGGTACAGTCTCAGTTTTCATTCCTTACATCCTGTTAAACGCGATCTCCAGGTCCTTGCATTTGGACAATTTCTCGATAATATTCATGGTGGCATTTCTCTCAGATGGTGCTGCTATGTCAATAAACATACACTTCCTGAATTTCTTGTCTTTTATGATAATATCAAGTCTGTTGGTTTTTTATTTCCCTGTTAGTTTGAACTGTCATGTCTCAGAGGATAGTTACATCGTTATTTTGGGTAACTGTATCTGGTTGGTAATCATACCATCTCTCAGTATTATTATTATTATTATTATTATTATTATTATTATTATTATTACATACATAATTTCTTAGGAATTAATGGAATTTATTTTTAATCCGACATTATTTCTTATTTATATAAATTGCTTTTATATTTTATTTATATCTGATATTTACACATACATACACGCACACATACATACATACACATATTATTTAAACATTGACTTCTATCCTCTTAGGAATTTATATATATATATATATATATATATATATATATATATATATATATATATATATATATATATATATATATTAATATTATATATATATATATATTATATATATATATATATATATATATATATATATATATATATATATATATATATCATATTATAAAACGGTTATTGTCAAAGTTGAAATAAACCAGGAAAAAAACTGTATAAAGAAAATAAAAATTTAACATGCAGAGCTTTTAATTTAAAAAAATGTCTGAAGATAAGATACCGAAAAGTTGAAAGCAAGGTAGCGTGATTGGCTGACCTCCTAAAAAAACTTAAATATATATACACATATTTATAGGTGTGTGTTTGTGTGTGCGTAAACATCTCAGAGACTTTATAACTGGAAGCATGTATGTGTGTATTAATGCATCTAGATAGATAGAGAGATAGATAGATAGATAGATAGATAGATAAATAGATCTAAACAGAATGTCATAGATAGATAGATAGATAGATATATAGATAGATAGATAGATAGATAGATAGATAGATCTAAACAGAATGTGATAGATAGATAGATAGATAGATAGATAGATAGATAGATAGATAGATAGATAGATAGCATGTTCTAAAGTCCACACGTGATAGGTTTGAGAATTCTAGCCATTTAAACTCTGCCTATTCATCCGGTTAATTACCAAATAATTATTTGATAAGGGAACTCACTCGAAATGAAATCCGAATTCTCACTTACCGAAAAAGCCCCCAAAGCAAAACAAGTCAAATACAATAAGTTTCTTCTATATAGAGAGAAAAGAAATAAAAACGAAAAAGAAGAAAAGGAGGAGTAGGAGTAGGAGGGAGAAACGACGAGTCAGAAAGATAAGAATAGAGAGGTGCAGAAGAAGATGACCAAGAAGAGGAGGAGGAGGAGGGGGAGAAGAAGGAAGATGAGAAGGAGGAGAAGGAATGAGGAGAAATAGGAAGAGGAAGAGAGGGGAGAAGAAGGAAGATGACGGAGGAGAAGGATGAGAAAGATAAGAATAGAGAGGTGCAGAAGAAGATGACCAAGAAGAGGAGGAGGAAGAGGGGGAGAAGAAGGAAGATGAGAAGGAGGAGAAGGATGAGGAGAAATAGGAGTAAGAGAGAGAAATGACGAGTCAGAAAGAAAGAATAAGAAGGTGCAGAAGAAGATGACCAAGAAGAGGAGGAGGAAGAGGGGGAGAAGAAGGAAGATGAGAAGGAGGAGAAGGATGAGGAGAAATAGGAGTAAGAGAGAGAAACGACGAGTCAGAAAGATAAGAATAGAGAGGTGCAGAAGAAGATGACCAAGAAGAGGAGGAGGAAGAGGGGGAGAAGAAGGAAGATGAGAAGGAGGAGAAGGATGAGGAGAAATAGGAGTAAGAGAGAGAGAGTCAGAAAGATAAGAATAGAGAGGTGAAAGAAGATGACCAAGAAGAGGAGGAGGAAGAGGGGAGAAGAAGGAAGATGAGAAGGAGGAGAAGGATGAGGAGAAATAGGAGGAAGAGAGAGAAACGACGAGTCAGAAAGATGAATAGAGAGGTGAGAAGAAGATGACCAAGAAGAGGAGGAAAGAGGGGAGAAGAAGGAAGATGAGAAAGGATGACGAGTCAGGAGTAAGAGAGAAAACAACGAGTCAGAAAGATAAGAATAGAGAGGTGCAGAAGAAGATGACCAAGAAGAGGAGGAGGAAGAGGGGAGAAGAAGAAGATGAGAAGGAAGAAGAAGGAGAAATGGAGAAGGAGGAGAAGGAAAGATGAATAGAGAGAAAGAAGATGAAGGAGAGAGAAAAGAAGAGTCAGAAAGGATGAGGAGAAATAGATAAGAAAGAATAGAGAGGTGCAGAAGAAGATGACCAAGAAGAGGAGGAGGAGGAGGGGGAGAAGAAGGAAGATGAGAAGGAGGAGAAGGATGAGGAGAAATAGGAGTAAGAGAGAGAAATGACGAGTCAGAAAGATAAGAATAGAGAGATCCAGGAGAAGAGGAGGAGGAGGAGGAGAAGGAGGAGAAAACGAGGAGTCAGAAAGATGAAAATAAAGAGGTTCTGAAGAAGAAGAAGAAGAAGAAGAAGAAGAAGTGGAGGAGAAGGAAGCGAGAGAAACGAGGAGTGAGAATAGATGAAGAAGAAGAAGAAGCAGAGAGGAAGGATTAGAAGAAGAAGAAGAAAAAGAAGAAGAAGAAGAAGAAGAAGAAGAAGAAGAAGAAGAAGAAGAACTCCTCCCCCTTCTCTTGGATATGAGTACAGGCTTACGCCTTGTTTCTTGTTTAGGAAGGGGGTTCCGGTACTCTCTCTCTCTCTCTCTCTCTCTCTCTCTCTCTCTCTCACTGGCCTCTGTATCTCCAGTTGCCTTGATCTATCCACTACTCTTGCGTCCTAGTGGCTTTCCGCCTTGCTTGGGATGAAACACTTAAAAAAAAAAAAAAAAGAAGAAAAAGAAGAAGAAGTACAAGATGAAGAAGAAGGAAAATGACAATTGCAAAACATAATGAATCAAAAGAAGTAGAAGACATTAAAGTGAAAGCAGGAGAATATGAAGTGAAGAAAGAAAATAAGGAATTTGAAGGATATGGTGGAAAAGAAATGAAAGAAAAAACAGAAGAAGGCGACATACTAAAAGCTAAGGGAAAATGTCGAAGAAAAATGACGAGGAAGAGCAGAAGACCAAGAAGTAACAGGAAGAGGATTGATTGATTCGATTTTAAGACTATCAACACTTTTCTGGTTATTTAAAGCCAGAAAATATTTTTTAGATTTTTAGAGGTTTTTTGAGGATAATAATAATTTTTGTGATACAAGTCTTAGCTTTTTTTTTTTAAAGCGTTTCTAGTCACTAGCACGCAAGGGGTTACAGATAGTTGGAGCGAAACCAAATAGAAGTGATAGAGAAAAGGATGAAAATAAGGATAGGGGATAGATCAAGTCATCTGGAGACGTCGATTGACATTATATTTGAATAGTTGGAGAAACAAGAAAAAGGGAAGGAGTTCCACAGGTGAGAGGTGCGAGACATGAAGCTATTGGAGTAGAAGAGACGGCTACATTTAGTAGTTTAGACAGTGAAAGGGTAAGAACGGGATGCCAGCCTCGGAGGGCGCTTGAATTCATGAAGTCTGGGAACCAGCGAAAGCAGAGCAGTTACCATGAAAGTATTTGTAAAAAAGACAGAGGGAGGCGTCTGTGAGAGAGCGACGACAGACGAGATGCCAGATCAGGGCCAATTAAATTGCATATCCGTCTCTGGATTCTTATCAGGAACCTTGAGACAAACAGAAGGGGCACCAGACCATATATGGCAGCAATGAAAAGGTAGATTCATACTTTTTTTTTCCCCCAAGGGTAGTTGCATATAAGTGAACATAATGAACCCAACTGGAATTAGAACTCGGCTCTCCGATTAACAATCCTGAGCCATTTTCTATTGCACCATCCGCACATCCACGCTTTCAGCACCTAGTGTTCCAGGTTATTAGCGCGTAAGCAACCATAACGAACCCAACGGGAATTGAAACTGAGCTCTCTGATTATCCATTACACCACCTGCACATCCAAGCTTAGAACACCTGATATTCCCAAGCGGTCACCCAACTAGGCACTGATCAGGCTCGACATTGCTTAACATCGGTGATCGTACGGGGACCGGTTTTGCAAGAAGAGGAGAAGCTTAAAAAATTTTAGTTTTGAGATAATAATACTTTAGTGATAAGATTCTTACTAATTAACCCATAGCTGGGGGAGAAGAGTGTATTTGCGCATAAGTGAATATAACGAATCCAGCGGGACTTGCAAGTGGGTTTGCTGATTTACATTTCCGTGATTTTATCCATTACGCCACCTGCAGATCCAAGCTTACAACACCTAGTATTCCCAAGCGGTTACTCATCTAGGTAATGACCAGGCTTGACGTTGCTTAACTTTGATGATCATAGCGGAACCGCTATTGCAGGAAGAGGAGAAGTAATAAAAGCAATATACTGAAAACGAGGTGAAAGTGATTAAGAAAGAAAGAAAGAAAGAGGGAAAGAAATTAGAAAGGAAAGAAAGGAAGAAAGAGATTAGAAAAGAAAGAAAGAAAGATTGAAAGAAAGAAAAAAGAAAGAAAGAAAGATTAAAAGAGATTAGAAAGATTGAAAGAACGAAAGTGATTAGGAAATAAATAAGAAAAATAAAGGAAGAAAGAAAGATTGAAAAAAGGAATGAAATTAGGAAAGAAAGACATTAGAAAAGAAAGAAACAAAGAAAGTGATTAGGAAGGAAGGAAAGAAAAAAGAAAGAAATTATTAAGAAAGAAAGAAGAAATGGAAGAAAGAAGAGGCTAGGAAAAATAAAGATATTAAAAAAGAAAGAGATTAAGAAACAAAGAAATAAAAAAGAAATAAAGAAATAAAAAAACCTTACGAAAGAAAGAAAAAGATTAAGAACGAAAAAAAAAAGAGTTTATGAAAGAAACAGATTACGAAAGAAAGAAAGTTATTAAGAACGAAAGAAATTAAGAAAGAAAGAACAAATAGGTTAAGAAAGAAATAAAGTAGAAAGTGATTAAGAAAGAAAGAGATTATGAAAGAAAGTGATTAAGAAAGAAAAAAAGAAAGAAAGAAAGAAAGAAAGAAAGAGGAAGAAAGTACGTTGCAAGTCAAAGATAACCCTGACCATATAAGTAGAAGCTGTTATCAGAATGTGTTCGAATATGGCGGACAAGAGAGAAGACGCAAGGAAGAATGATAATAAAAATTGATATCTTGAGTTACGGACGCAAAAAGGAAAATCGTTCGACAACCGTTTATTTAAGCAGAACAAAATGAAAAAAAACAAAAAAACACTACATTAATTACGCATTTATAAAAAAAAAACAAAAAAAACATTCTGATGATGTATTTCAAAGCTACTGCGATAAAAGATTAAAAGAAAATAGCCTCCTGCCTTTCCTTTCCTGAAAAAAAAAATCATCTCTTATCTTTAAAATATTTTTCGGGCTTCTTTCGATGGCAATTTCGGAGGCGAAGATGTCTTTAAATTCTTTAATTTCTCTAATGGGAGGAAAATACCCATCGTACCACCAACGAGATGCAAAATATAATGATTAAAAAAAACATCTTCACGAGGTATTTTATTATATATTCCGTAGGGAAGAAAAAGATTACATATCGAATCAAGCGCATTAAAATTGGAACATTTATAAAAAAAAAAGAAAAAAAACAGAGGAAGGCAATGTCACGACGATGTGAAATTAACTAAAGCCGAGATACCAGGTCAGAACTGATAACATAACAGACCCTTTCGATTTTGTCGAGATTTTCAAGATCTCTATCACCATCACAAGACCAGATATGATGCACGGACAAATGGAAGATTTATATATATTTATAGATTCTACCGACGAAAATTGCCTAACACACTGAACCAATTTTTCTAGCAAACAGATCTAATAACTTGATTCAATATAATCAGTTTTTCTAGCAAGCAGACCCAATAACTTGATTCAATATAATCAATTTTTCCATCAAACAGACCTAATAACTTGATTTAATATAATCAATTTTTCTAGCAAGCAAACCTAATAATTTGATTTAATATAATCAATTTTTCTAGGAAAACAGACCTAATAACTTGATTCAATATAATCAATTTTTCTAGCAAGCAGACCTAATAACTTGATTCAATATAATCAATTTTTCTAGCAAGCAGACCTAATAACTTGATTTAATATAATCGATTTTTCTAGCAAGCAGACCTAATAACTTGATTCAATATAATCAATTTTTCTAGGAAAACAGACCTAATAACTTGATTCAATATAATTCATTTTTCTAGCAAGTAGACCGAATAACTTGATTCAATATAATCAATTTTTCTAGCAAGCAGACCTAATAACTTGATTCAATATAATCAATTTTTCTAGCAAGCAGACCTAATAACTTGATTTAATATAATCAATTTTTCTAGGAAAACAGACCTAATAACTTGATTCAATATAATTCATTTTTCTAGCAAGCAGACCTAATAACTTGATTCAATATAATCAATTTTTCTATGAAGCAGACCTAATAACTTGATTTAATATAATCAATTTTTCTAGGAAAACAAACCTAATAACTTGATTCAATATAATCGTTTCATTTCATGTCAATAGAAAAGGTGAGACCAAAAACACGCATTGAGATGCCCTCCTGGAGGTTAGCATCAGCCATTTTGATAGGAGAAAAATGGTTTCGTTTTGGAGGCGTTACAATTTACAAGCCATTCCTTGCTCCGTTTAACAACTGATTGGAGGTCATTTTACGAGAGCAGCTTACTACTAAGTCAGGTGTTAATAGTCGTGTCACTGGCATAAATACCTACCTGGGAACTGATGACATCGGGAATGTGGTTGATGAAGCTAAGAAACAACGTATGTATAAGGATAGAACCCTGGGGGATCCCCACCCCCACATTAATTTGAAAAGAATTAGAAGCGTAGCCGTTCAAGCCAATAATCATTTGATGGTTTGTTAAAATAATACAATTATGTCAAATATTCGGTTAGAGACATGTCCCAATTTTAATGCTCTTGATTCGATATGCAACTTTTTTTCTTCACTACGGAATATAAAATGAAATAAGCAGTAAAGATGTCTTCTTTTTTTTTTTAGTTATTATATTTTGCATCTGATCGGTGGTGTGATCGGCATTTTTCTCTCATTAGAGAAATCTGGAATTCTTACTGGAATACTTAGAAGTTTTTATAAAACTATTTGGCTCCACTTTGAATAATAACAAAGTATTTAGCTCTAAGTTAAAATGATGATTCCTCTCCATATTGTAACCTCTTGATCCAGTTTTCTTTTCTACTGTTCCCTCCTTTTTTTAAGCTTATTCACCGTTTTCTTGGTGAAACTTGAATGGACTTTCAAAATGGAAGCCAGACTCTGAATGTTGGTACTATTACTGAAGGCATGAATGATCTTTTCCCTCTCACCATTGCTCAGTTGGGAAGACATAGTGGGGCAGACAAAAAACGATTTTATCCTGTTCTCTTTCTAGCTGAACAACTCAAAGGGTTTTTTCAATGGTTCTTACGACACATGGCGTCAAGATGACTAAACCGCTTATCTGAAAAACTGGAAAAAAAAAGAAATTCAATTAGTTTAGTGGGTTTTTAAATATTAAACATTTTGTAAATTGGACAATTATCCCATGTTGTTACACCCTATATATATATATATATATATATATATATATATATATATATATACAAGTATATAATTGGTGTATACGGAATGAATTCCAATAACCAACAACGTTAATTAATTTGAAACTTTTAAAATCATTAATTTTACATTCAACATCATCATTTGATAAAACACCGAGGGTGTTGAAACAAAATGGCTATTTTTGTAGTGATTTTATAACATATTTATGTTATAATTTTTTTAAAACTAATTATATATATATATATATATATATATATATATATATATATATATATATATATATAATACACGCAATCTGCCACTGGGTTGCGTGCCACTAGCATTTACCACTGGTTGCCTGCTGTCGGACCACCGACGTGTTCCTCTCGGCAATGTCACTACTGGCAAACCGCTAGAGGCCCCACCGGCGCCTGCTCCCAAAGGACCACTTTTGCGTGTATATATATATATATATATATATATATATATATACACCCAGCACCGGAAGATTGAGTTGTGCATGAATTGCCAAGTCGTGTTACCGTTGAGGGATAATATGTATATTTATTTATTGCGAGACATTTACACCAATATCCCTGTCCACATTCACAGTAAAGAAAAATACTGACTGATAACACAACTACCTTACACCTAGAAAATAACAAATTAGTACAGATCCTCGAAGCAATCTTCATTAAAAAGAAATTGAAGCCGACACTGAAAAGAATCAGCTACGAATACTGTAATAATGTTCTAAAATGCCGATAAAAAGAACAGTTTTCACGCTCTAATACGCGCTCGACCAGCAATTCATTTCAACAAAAATACCATAATGGATAATTTTTTCACGTTCTAATGAAAGTATAGCTGTCAGCCGTTAGATTCAAATAGTTCATTCATATAGTTTTTGCCTTACCAGTTGAACTGATGATGATGATTTCATAAAGAGAAGAGATTTTCACTGTTACAGTGCATTTCTTACCTTATTTGATTGTAATATACGGAAAATATTCGTGAATATGAAAGGATTATAATAAAAATGAGCATCATAATGCTTGTCAGAAATACCTAAATACACAAATATTTATTAATATATAATGAATAGCTCTGTTATTTTACATCGAGCACTATTTTATTAACACCAGCACTGCATGTGCATAGTCATATATATATATATATATATATATATATATATATATATATATATATATATATATATATATATATATATATATATATATATAGAGAGAATAGTCAGAGAGAGAGAGAGAGAGAGAGAGAGAAGATTAAACTTGATCCCTGGTTAACTTTATAATTTTAATCTTTTATTTTTAAACTTAACTGGTAACTTACATTTAATCTTTATACTGATTTCTAATTTAATCGTATCTTAACTTTAAAGCACTAATAGTTGATACTTATATATTATGTTGGGTTGTTATTTTAATTTCCATATACTTGTATTCTGATTAGTCTTTATAGTCTTATTTTTAGTCTATATCCAACTGCTTCAAACCGGGGTTGAAACTCGATTGATCTGGCATCATTCAGAGAGATCTACACTCACACACACACACACACACATATTATATATATATATATATATATATATATATAAAAGTGAACATATATATATATATATATATATATATATAAATATAAAACTGAACATAGAAATCATCACTTGTAATCTCACTTTTTATATTTACACACTATCTCTTTATATATAAAGAGAGAGAGAAAAAAAAGAGAGAAAGAGAGAGACAGAAACCCAAAAAGTTTAAAATGTATTTTACAAATAAAAAGTATTTATTGAAACTTTTATTTTAGTTAAGTTTTTATTATTAAATTTAATATTCCCAATTAGCAAGATGCGTTGTACTTCTGACCTAATTTAAATTGATTGTAATTATTATTTTTCTGTATTTCATTAAATTAAATATGTGTGAGATTACAAATTTTAAAAAAATATCTATTTTGCAAAGAAATTCGACAAGCAAAAAACAAATAATTAAAAAATAATTTCATTCATTTGTGAATACGTCGTGAAAGTCTCATTAAAATCCTACAATTATCTGATTTTTGCAAGAATTTCAAAATCAATGTGTTTTTCATCGCAAAAAGACGCTAGATTTTCCCATACTAATCTATGGTCCCCGGTTGATGTCAAATAATCAAAATTTCTAACCCAAAATTTCGAATATTTTAAAAAGGATTCAAAAACATTATTTTTTTATATTAAAAATTCTTTCTTTTTAAAAATAAAACAAAAATGTTAACAATAAAAACATTTTTTTATTAAGTCTGTAGCATTTTTTCATCACGTATGCTCATTTTTCAGCGAATCTTTGGAGATACATATATACATACATACATACATTTAAGCGAATTTAGTTTTAGATAAACACACAGTGACTGAGAGAACTCGATTCGTTTTACCGAAGAGTCTTGTAAAGCAGTAATTATTTAAAATTTACATTTTCCCCAGAGAGCTCAACCGAAATAAATTCTTCAGGAGCATATTATTGTCATCAATGTGACTAGATGCGTTGGGTTATATATATATATATATATATATATATATATATATATATATATATATATATATATATATATATAAATTCCAAAAATTAGTGTGCATTTTAAAAATATAAAAATTTATTTGTATTTGCAAAGAAATAATCTGTAAAAAATGCAAAAACAAATGTACCTAGTTTTAAAAAAAAATAATTTGATTTCATTACTGTAAATACGTCTGGCAATTTTTTTTTCCGTGAACTGCAAAATCGTATTACCCTTTTTTGCTAATGATGGAAACTTAAATAAATTTTCAATAAAACGCAAAAATATAGATTTATTTTTTCTAATCCTTTTTACAAATTATTTCCCCAAATTAAATTTATAAATTTTTAAAGTCAAACGACCTTTCTAACCCATAAGAATCCTGTCTATGAACGAATATTTTAAAAATTTCTCGGATTCAGGCCGGTAAATGTTATTTTTGTTTATCATAAACAGAGCATTTGCTTAAATACTTGTATCTATAAATAACAACGTTAAAATAAAAAAATGTCTTTAATAAATAAAAACCTCGTCCCTTTTCTTAACATATGACGTCATTTTTTACATTCGATACGCCAGAGCAGTTATTTTTACGAGATTCATGGAAGATTGTTTGTTTATAACAGTAAATTCGACCTTGTCTACCATAAGGTTCATGGTGGCCGAGTGGTTATTTATTTGACGGTTCCGATAATAGGATGCAGTTCGAATCCTGTCTATGAACGAATATTTTCTATGAAAATTTCTCGGACATTCAGGCCGGTAAATATATTTAATACTTTTATTAAACAGAGCATTTTAAAATACTTGTATCTATATAAAATAACAACGTTAAACATAAATAAAATGTCTTTAATATATATATATATATATATATATATATATATATATATATATATATATATATATATATATATATATGTGAAAATTTTATAGAAAATATTCGTCCTTGACGGTTCCGTATAGGATGCAGGTTCGAATCCTGTCAAAGGACGAATATTTTCTATGAAAAATTCTCGACATTCAGGCCGGTAAATTTTATTTAATACTGTTTATTATAAACAGAGCATTTACTTAAATACTTGTATCTATAAAAAAGAACGTTAAACATAAAAATGTCTTTAATAAATAAATTGTCGGACTTTGTCCATTTCTTAATATATATATATATATATATTATAGAACAATATTAGGGAAAAGTGGGAAAGGTTTTTTTGTGACGCGTTTCGTCCTTTAAGACTTCATCAGATTAAATTTGTTGTTGTGGCGACAACACATGGTGAGTATTTTTAATTTAATTTTTTTTTATCTAGTCGATTCCATTTAGATCCTTTTCTTTTTCGGATTGTTTGAAACTTTTGTTATTAGATATCCCACACTGTGATAATAGAAGTTTTGCCGAGAATAATAAAATGTTGCAAAAACCAGAGCACCAATATACTATGTATGACCTTGCGATCAAGGCACACTCTGATCATTTTCGTCGTCTTGAATTGTTTTCTCTTTTGATCAGCGAAGCGTTTTTAAAGAAAAAAAAAATCTAAATTAAAAATAATCTAGATTTAAAAAAAAAAATTCCCAGCATTCCTCATTTGTGCGCATGCGTAGTCGAACAAATTTATGCCGATGAAATTCTAAAGAATAAAAACTTCTTCCACTTTATCATACATTTTTCCCAATATGTGTGTAAATTATTTTCAGATAGAATGTGTCTGTGAAGAAACAATAAAAGATAAGAGGAAAAACTATTCTTAGCCGATGCGTTTCGTTCTCTAAAGGACTTTAATCAACGTAAATGATAAAGTCACTCAGAGGACTAAGAATAGTTTTTCCTTTTGTCTTTTTATTCATGGTGGACTCTCTCGTCGTATTCGACGTATCAGTGTCAAGCAGCTCAGTTCCTAGGAACTGACGCCAGCACATGAGATTCGATTATAGTGGTGAAGGCTTTGTGCAGAACCAACCATACTTTTTGAAGGGCCATCTAGAGAGACCCGGTGAGCTACATGCCACAAGGTCCCCAAACGACCCTCCACAGGTTTTGAATTCAGAGTTGTTCTTTTTCTAGACCAGTTGCCATTCAAGGCTATAGAACCCAGTATGTCTTACTATTTTCCCATAAATGAAGGTAGAAGAGGATTCATACCTTTCCCAAAGGTATTATTAGCACGTAAGTGAATTTAACGGATTCGACTGGAATTCGAACACGGCTCTCCGATTCCTCAATCCGAGCCGCTATCTCCACCGTGCCTCTTCTCTCTGTCTGTCTGTTTCTCTCTCTCTCTCTCTCTCTCTCTCTCTCTCTTAGTACTTTGTACTTTTGTTTAATTAGTAAAGGTTTTTGACTACAAAAGAGAGTAATCCACGGTGAATAAGGTTCGGATTGCTTGCGCGATGAATTAAGTACTTAAATACAATAACAGTAATTTAATTCTAATGGCATTGTATACGTAATCATGAAAATGAATGAAAGTTTTTGTTTAATAAATCTTATCTATCATCGATGACATAAAAGGCTTAATGAAGTGAATTAATTGCGATTCGTTTCCCCATAATGCTACTGCTGGCCAATAAATCATATATGATATTAGAAAGCCGAGTTGCCAGATCGGACGAGGTGGCCGAGTGGTTAAGGCGATGGACTGCTAATCCATTGGGGTCTCCCCGCGTGAGTTCGAATCTCATCCTCGTCGATAACTTTTTTTTTAATAAACATTTTTGAAGATAGTTTAATATAATTATTTAATTATTATAGTTGCAAATCAAAGTTATAGGCTACGAATCAAAGTTAGATTGATTGATTGATTTTTTTTTTAATAACCTTTTTGCATGTTTAAATTTTTGAGATGGTATGAATTTTCTGGAGATAAGGAATTTTAACCCATAGCTAGGGAGAGAAGAATTGAATTCATATCATTCCTAAGGTTATTTGCTCGTAAGTGAATATAACGAAGCTGACTGGAATTCGAACTCAACTCTCCAATTTCTCTTTCTGATCCGTTATCCTTTACACCACCCGCACATCAAAGCTTACAGCACTTGGTATTATCAAATAACAGTTTAGCAGGCTATTATTTTTTTGAGGAAGTGTATGTCTGCATTGACTTCCTGACTGAATTTGATTATATATGTACCTCCACAAAAATTCGATACCTAAGGTTTAAAATGATTTTTTATAAATTAAAAATGATCCTTGACATTCTCATTTTAACTTTATTTTCAAGGCAATACGTTGAATTTAATGTTTTCAATGAGCAAAATTCTTTTTCTCTATTTCAAAAATAAATTTAAATTGACTGGAATGAGTTTTGGGATTTGAAATCACTAAAATCGCTGTATTAAGCGTCATTTTTTTTATCCATCTGTCATCACAACGTAATTCTCTTTATTAAAAGTTTTTCAAAAATAAAATTTACTTTATACTTTATTTCACGAATATTAGCTGATTTAAAGTTTAATTAATCTAATTGAAACAAATATTACTTTTAGTTTAAAATATCGCAGAAATGCATTTCTTAACAGCACGGTAGATGTTTATTTAAAGTGTTGACAGCTTGACAGACTGACGGAAGTTTATCTAATTTTTTTTCTACGGGGGACATATCTGTAAAAATTACCTGAGGAATATAACGTGAGCGCCCTTTTTATATCATTTTTAACTACCCAGTAACCTTTAAAAATTAGGAAAATATTCTCAGTCACCTCGTGCTTTATTGAATGAACTTAGGGGTAGTTTGAGTATAAATTATTATAGTTATCGCTCTTATCGTAAGATATTTTTAATTATTTCTATGATACGACGGTTCAGAGTTTAATCTAACAATTGGACAATTTTGCTGTTACAGGATTTGGACAATTTTGCTGTTACGCTCGAAACACACACACACACACACACACACACATATATATATATATATATATATATGTGTGTGTGTGTGTGTGTGTGTGTGTGTGTGTGTGTGTGTGTGTGTGTGTGTGTGTGTGTGAAATATGCGTACACCTGTGTTCCCCCTCACTGGAATATGATTGGCTGGCGTCCGTCATAAATACAGACGGACGTGTAGGTACGACAGTGTGAAGAGAGCTTTAGTTTGAGAGCTAAGTCTATAACGACGCCCCTTGGATTACGCCACTGATCTACACATCTTACCTGCGACTACGACGCGTACCAGTCGATTACTGCTACCGTATTCTACTTGGTTATAGGAGCCAAAACCTCTTAGCTACTTCGTTCAAATATATCGCTTTCCGGGACATATCAATATATATAGATATATATTTTAAGACATTTTTATGTTTAACATTCTTTTTATAGATACAAATATTTAAGTAAATGCTCTGTTCCATGAATCTCTCACGTTTATAATAAACAGTATTTCTGTGAAAATTTCTCGGACATTCAGGCCAGGAAATGTTGTTAATACTGTTTATTACAAACAGAGCATTTACTTAAATATTTGTATCTATAAAAAAAATGTTAAACATAAAAATGTCTTAAAATAATTGTCGGACTTTGTCCATTTCATGATGTGTGACGTCGTTCGTTTACATTTGGGTACGCCATGAGCAGATATGAATGTACGTGAGAGATTCATAGAAGATTGACGCTCAAATTCAGTAAATTCGACCTTGCTAACCGAACGCTCCTCTATGGCCAAATCGGTAAAGGCACGTCAAGCTAAATGACGGTTCCGTATAGGATGCAGGTTCGAATCCTGTTGGAGGACGAATATTTTCTGTGAAAATTTCTCGGATATTCAGACCGGTAAATGTTTTTAATACTGTTTATTATAAACAGAGCATTTACTTAAATATTTGTATCTATAAAAAGAACGTTAAACATAAAAATGTTTCATAATATATATATATATATAATTGGCTATTGACGCTATTTTCCTGTTTCTTAGTACTAATCCGATGCTCGTTCGGATTTCAGTGTCACGTTTTCTATCCTCTGTTAAAACACTTCCCAGATATTTAAACATATGTACTTGTTTGATTTTTGACGTACTCAATTTGCAATTCGCACCTTGACCATCTCCTATTGCTGACAACCATATTTCTGTCTTCTTACATTTGATAGTTAGTCCTTTATTCTTGCTATCCATTACTACCTTGCTAGGAGTTCCTGTAGTTTTGCTCCCGTGTCTGCTACCAATACGATATCGTCTGCGTATATTATTGTTGTTAAGACTGCGCCTCCAACGGCCTGGTTGGGTCCCTAGTTCCTTTAGTATAACCTCGCTACAGATGCTTAAAACAGATCTGAAGAGAAAAGACATCCTTGTCTTACGCTCCTTTCTATTTTTGTTTACCTAGTCAATTCGCTTTTCTATCCGTGTGCAAGCGCTTTGCTCCTAATATAAGTTGTGGATTATTTTAACATCTTTGCCAAACAGATCGAGTTTTCTTAGCAGTTCAAATAGATCCTTGTGCGGTACCTAATGAAATCTATCGTCGTTGGTCTCATCCGCTCGCATTCGAGCATCGAAATCGTCATCCTCTCTCCTTATTCCCTTTCTCCCCTCTGGTGGCGGTGGCGGCAATGGCTGTGAAGGCTAAGCCCACTCCTGAAGAGTCTTGAGCAGGGGTCACGGAGGAGTGTTCTCCAAACAGGATGATACGTGGGAATCGAGTAGGACGCATTCTAGACACATGAGCCACCTAGCGGAGGCGATATTGACTCAGTCTAAGTCGTCATCCTCTCCCCTTATTCCCTTTCCCGACTCTGGTGGCGGAAATGGCTTTGAAGGCCCAGCCCACTCCAGAAGATTCTGGTGGCGGTGGCGGTGGCGGAGATGGCCCAGCCTACTTATAAAGAGTCTGAGCAGGAATCACTAAAAAGCGTGGGCGTTAGACGAGGCTGGGCGAGTCGGGCTTGGGACATTGCATGTTGACAATTGAATGTAAAGAAACACAATCTTGCATGAATATATTCCCATACACGACTCAAATCATACCATGTCCCAGATCTAGCCGTCACCCGCTCTCATCCGAGCATCGGGATCGTTTTCATCTCTCCTTATTCCCTTTCTCCCCTCTGGTGGCGGAGGCGGAAATAGCTGTGAAATCCTGAAATTTAAAATCTTGAAATTTGAAAACCTGAAAGTATCAAAATCCCGAAGGATCAAAATCCTGAAATTTAACATCCTGAAATTTAAAATCCCGAAATTTAACTAAAACCGAGATGCCAGGTAAGACAGCAATATTCAAAGCGGGTTTGGGTTATAATGCCTAATCTTAAAATCCCGAATGTCGAAATCTTGAAATTTAAAATCCCGAAATTCCGAATGTCAAAATCTTTAAATTTAAAATCCCGAAATCCCAAATGCCGAATTCTTGAAATTTAAAATCCCGAATGTCGAAATGTTGAAATTTAAAATCCTGAAATCCTGAATGTCGAATTCTTGAAATTTACAATCCCGAATGTCGAAATCTTGAAATTTAAAATCCTGAAATCCTGAATGTCAAAATCTTTAAATTTAAAATCCCGAAATCCTGAATGTCGAATTCTTTAAATTTAAAATCCCGAAATCCCAAATGCCGAATTCTTGAAATTTAAAATCCCGAATGTCGAAATCTTGAAATTTTAAATCCCGAAATCACGAATGTCAAAATCTCGAAATTTAAAATCCCGAAGTTCCGAATGTATCAAAACCCCGAAAGATCACAATCCCGAAATTTAAAACCAGAATATATTAATAATTCCTAATGAAAGATTATGCGCAAGAACCCTAAGATCGTCCATAAGATCTGGTCGGTTTTCACGATCGTTATATTTTTAAGAGTGTCATCACGATAAAACACATTTTTGGGGGGCGGGGACAAGAGATGCGTTTATATTCGTTTTCTACGTGCTGTGACTCTTTTCGAAACCCTCCAATAATGCGATAAACACCGACATTGTAGTAAACCACCCACCTTCCCACCGTAATTCCATGGGCGAGAAGTAAGTTCCTCTCGAACAGCTTCTTCACGCGAACCACTGCCCTTTAAAACAGACTCCCAAGATGATGTTTCCGCGATCATTACAACCTTAACCTGTTCAAGTCAAGAGTTAACCGTTATCTTCCCCTCCTATCCATATAAAATACACATTAACATAACCCTCTACCTCGAGTTGCCTCCGGGCCTTTGTACAAGATGAACCTTACTGTAAACAAAAAGCAATATATATATATATATATATATATATATATATATATATATATATATATATATATATATATATATATATATCTTCTTCCGGTGTCCTTGACAAAGCCGCGCCATTCTTGTTCGATTTATGCAATGTTCATCAGTTTTTCGCGCTCTGTTTATCAGGATTCGAATTACTAACTTGTTTAAGTGGCTCATGTATTATTTAAAAAAGACAAACAAAAAGTAAACCTGATTATTTGTGGAAAAAATCGTGAGATTAACCATTGTAAATATAATTTTAGATCTAAAGTTACAAACCGCAAAGTGATTATTTGATTTTTCAGTTGTTGCGGGAAAGTTGGGAGGGAGGGAGGTCGACCGTTGTAAGTGTAGAATTTAAATTTGAACGTCAAATGCGTTTATAAAATACATTTTATCTGATCAATACAATCATTCTTTTCGAAAGTCCGATGAGAGACTGAAAACATTACGAAACGCTGAGTAGAACTTTGATAAATATGGAAAATTATTCATTCTAATTTAATGATAACTTGCAGTAGAGCCCGGCGATTTAAAACTTTATAAATTATAATAATTAATATTTTTCAAAAATGAAAGCAATTCTTGTAAAAAAATTCATTATTCAGCGAAATATGTTTTTCTTAAATCAATAGTCTCATTAATATTTTTTTTTCATAAAATTAGTTAAATCTTCTCGAATTAAATAATGTCTTAGCTTTATTGCATTTTTTAACTGCTCTGAATCGTAAAGTAAAAAATGCAATAAAGCTAAGATATTATTTAATTAGAGAAGATTTAACTAATTTTATGAAAAAAAATCTTTTAAAATTCTGTATTAATTTGTAGGTTTTAGGTGATATTCTTATTAAGTAAAAAATATATTTACTAATCATAAATGGAAAGCTTATTAAAATTCGGCGACCGCCAGTATTTTAAAAATAATTTTGAATATTTTTGTATGAGTGTGTGTAAAGGTATCGATTTTTATAAATACGGACGTTCATACACAATATTATCAGAAAATAAGAGTGGTAAGTATAGTAAATTTAAAGCAAAAATACCTAAAATTCAACAAACCTTAGGTTGCAGAGAATTTTTTTTCAAAAATTTTAAAGTTTACTGGGTAGTTAAAAATGATATTAAAAAATGCGCTCACGTTATACTCATCAAGTAATTTATACAGTTTGTCACCCGTAGAAAAAATAGTTAAATTTTCGGTTGTCTATAAAATTCAAGAATTCCCAAGAGGATAGAATCCAGGTAGAACTCAATGTCTAGGACAGAGTAAGAATATAATATAAAAGGTTCAAACACTAATATTCAAGAATTCAAGCTGTCAATAAAATTTTCAGCCAATAAAAAAATGAATTTCTACGATATTTTAAACTAAAAGTAATTGTATAAAATCAGATTAATTAAAATTTATATTAGCTATTCTTTCTCAAAGAAAGATTCAGAAAAATATATTTTTGAAACATATTTTAATAGCGAATTACATTGTGATGCCAGATGGATAAAAATTAAAATAAAATCAGAGATGTTTAATTTAGTTCAAAACGAAAACTCATTCCAATCAAGTTAAATTTGTTTTGAAATACAGAAAAAAAATTTACTTATTGGAAATATTAAATTTGATCTTTTAGCTTGAAATTATAACTAAAATAGAAGCCTCAATAAAGATTTTTCATTTTTTAAAATTAATTTTAAACCGCATCGCATTTCTGTCAGGGTACCTAATATTCAGTCTTTTTGCTGTCAAATCTGAAAGAAAATAATTTATTAAACTGTGCAACTCTAAAAACATTTTTTCAGCTTTATTGAAATATTTTTTTAAGGAGAATTTCCAGCATGTTTACACTCGATATTGCATAACGTTTTGCTGAAATAACAGTTTTAAGCTTTTTTCTTTATATAACTGTAAAAACAAAAAACAAAAAAAACAAACAAAAAATAAAAAGTTCGCAAACACCCCACGAGATTTCGAAAAGAGGTATTAAACCAACATTTCCATCAGTCAGTTCTGTGCCATGCGTGATACACTCTTAGGCTTTCGATACAAAACTGACGAGGCAGATTTTTCCCGCAGTAAGTTGACATTTCTTTCTGCGCTAGACCAGGTGCTATCCAAGGTTATAGAACCCGGTATCTCCATAGCTGGGGAGGGTGAGAAGAAGAACCCGGTCTCTCCTGCTATTTACCCATCCCTTTCCCAAGAGTATTAGCCCGTAAGTGAATGTAATGGATTCGACTGGAATTCGAACTCGGCTCTCCGATTCATCAATTCGAACCGCTATTGAACTCGGTCTGTTCTGCTACTTACCCATAGCTTAGGGGAGAAGAAGAGGATTCATACCTTTCCCAAGGGTATTAGCCCGTAAGTGAATGTAATGGATTCGACTGGAATTCGAACTCGGCTCTCCGATTCCTCAATCCAAGCCGCTACTCCACCGTGCCTCCATAGTTTCCTAATAAAATGACCAAGAAATCGGATAATTTTACAAATTTAAAAAAAAATGTTTTGCTTTCCTTTCGTCTCGTAAAAAAAAAAAAAAAAACATCCATTTTGTAATACATTTATCTCTATTATTTACATTAATCGGACTATTGCCCTCATCTTTGTCGACATATTTATTACAACGTTTCGGCCGTTGTATGCTCCGGCCTTCTTCAGGTGGTTGGAATGCCGAACTGAACCCTTTATTTCACTGGGGTAGACTGTTCTAGCGGATGTCAGTTAAGTTTCCTCTGGAAGTTCTCCACTACCTTAACCGGGTATAGAACTCACATTCTTTGGGTCCTGTCACTGGATCTAACCAACGCCTTTATCCACTGTGCTATGTGTCCTTGAAGACGCCTATGCATGAATTTCTGGGTATTTTAAACTTAATGTCTCAGCAACCATTTTTACCAGTGCTCATATTGCAATTTTTGCTGTTATTATTGCATGTTTATATCAGAGCTCATATTGCAACTTTTGTTGTTATAATTACTTTTCTCTGGCACTGCTTATTACTTGTTCCCATATTGTATTCATTTCTATACTTGGTCGGCTCAGGAGATTTTTGTGGCCTAGCATATGTGCTGATTCCTTAAATTTACGAATTTTTTAATGGTGTTCCTTGTCAACCTGATCCCACAGAGGACGGTGATCTCCCTTCTCTCTCCATATGTAGTCAGCCACTCTTGATTTTTCCACTTCTCCTCGTGTTACAGCATTCTGGTGTTCTTGAAGCCTTATCTTAAGGGGGCGGTCTGTCTCCCCTTTATATTTCTTTCCGCAGCTGCACAGGATAGCGTACACACAGTCTTCAGTCATATTCTCCTCTATGGGGGGTCTTACTCAGGAGAGATATCTGCGAAGTGTCGTCAAGCTTTTGAAGGTTGTCCTGATGTTATATGGACCGCAGATTCTTTGTATTTTCTCTGATAACCCGTTCACATAAGGCAGGCAGACTCTTTTCTGAGTGTTGTTGTCCTCCTCTTGTACCCGCATATCCCAGTTTTTTAGGGCTGCTGCCAAGTACCCAGGGTAGTTGTTACGATGTAGGGTACTACTTATACTGACCAATTCTTTATCTAATGTCTCTGAGCACTGGTAAAAATGGTTGCTGAGTCATTAGGTTTATAGTACCCAGAAATTCGTACAGAGATGTCCTCAAGGACACATGGCAAAGTGGATGAAGGCGTTGGTTAGATCCAGTGACAGGACCCAAAGAGTGTGAGTTAAATACTTGTTGTCCTCCTCTTGTACACGTCTATACCAGTTTTTGTGGGTTGCTGCCACGTGGAGAACTTTCAGAGGGAAATTAACAGGAACTAGAACAGTCTTCCCCAGTGAGCGAAATAAAGGGTTCAGTTCGACATTCCAACACAACCACCTGAAGCAGGCCGGAGCGTACAACAGCCGAAACGTTGTAATAAATATGGCGACGTTGTAATAAATATGGCGACAAAGATGAGGACAATAGTCTGAATAATGTAGATAATGTACATAATACCTTATCTCAGAAATATAGACAGATATTTATCTCTCTTTAGGCCGGTCAGAATGAAAAGATAGAGAGGTCCGCTTCTTTTCACACCCTTCCAAAATTAAAGGAAAAAGGTGGGTGGTTAGAAAGAAAGAAAAAGCAAAATAATGAACTAAAACTCGGTCAGCCGATTGAGAAACGACGTGGGAGAGGAAGGTGTTCGAGAATTGAGAACAGATTGTTTCGGATTTAGACCCTCGAACGGATACTGACCGTGGAATGACCTCCGTTAGATTTAACCTGACACACGACACCTATTTTAATTTACTTGTCTCTTTAGTCTATTCATTTGATATCAGTAAAAATTAGTGGGTGGTGCTCAGATAAATAAATAAATAAATAAATAAAGAAAGAAAGAAAGAAAGAAAGAAAGAAAGAAAGAAAAAAACATGGGGGAAGGCATAAAGGAAGACTTGGTGGATGGTGTAAAGAAAGAAAGAAAGAAAAACGTGATGGAAGAAAGAAAGTAAGAATTGGTAGGTGGTGCTCAGAGGAGAAAGAAAGAAAGAAAGAAAGAAAGAAAGAAAGAAAGAAAGAAAAAGAAAGAAAGAAATCCGTGAGGAAAGGCATAAAAAGAAGAAAAAGATGGTGGAACGAAGAAAGAAAGAATTGGTGGGCGGGAAAGAAGAGAAAGAAAAAAAAGAAAGAAAGAAAGAAAGAAAGAAAGAAAGAATGAAAAACGTGGGGAAGGCAAGGAAATTGGTGCTTGGTGGGAAAGGTGTAAAACAAGCAAGAAAGAAAAAGTGATGGAAGAAAGAAAGTAAGAATTGGTAGGTGGTGCTCAGAGGAGAAAGAAAGAAAGAAAGAAAGAAAGAAAGAAAGAAAGAAAGAAAGAAAGAAAGAAAGAAATCCGTGAGGAAAGGCATAAAAAGAAGAAAAAGATGGTGGAACGAAGAAAGAAAGAATTGGTGGGCGGGGCTCAGAGAAAGAAAGAAAGAAAGAAAGAAAGAAAGAAAGAAAGAAAGAAAGAAAGAAAGAAAGAAAGAAAGACTTGGTGGATGACACTCAGAGGAGAAAGAAAGGACAAAAGAACGAACGAAAGAAAAAAGAAAGAAAGAAAAACGTGGTGGAACAAAGAAAAAAAGAATTGATGGGTTGGCTCAAAGAAAGAAAGAAAGAAAGAAAGAAAGAAAGAAAGAAAGAAAGAAAGAAAACGTGATGGAAAGAAAAAAGTAAGAATTGGTGGGTGGTGCTCAGAGTAAAAAGAAAGAAAGAAAGAACAAAAGAAATAAAGCGAAAATGACCGAAAGAAAAGATAAAAAGCAAGAACAATAGAAATAAGATACTATTGAAAAAAAGTATGATGCTTCCCTGATAATTATAATCTTTATGTCCAAAGTTGCGGTTAATCATTATCTTTCCCACATATCCTCATAAACTTTGCCTCTTATTCTGTAATGCTCAACCTCGAGTGGCTCTTGGGTCTTGGGTACAGAGTAAACATCATTGTAAAAAAGAAAAATAGACATGGACTAGCGATCTCTTAGCCTGTTCTTCTCTTCTTTGATTGTAGTCACGAGGGCTTTTCCTTCTATTTTATCGGGTCGCCAACAGTAACAGATGTCACATCGAGAAATCCAGATGAATCTTCTACAGACATGACAGATTTCACTGTCCAAACTATTGTCCAATATTCCCCCTTTTTACTTAACCTGTTCAAGTCGAAGGTTAACCGCATTAACCGTGCCCCTTACTCTGTAACTCTCTAGCTCGAGTGGCTCCCGGGCCTTGTTCGGGTTGAACCTCATTGTAAAAAAAAAATAATTAATTTCCTCCGAATTATAACAAATTGTAATAAAATTTTAGTCGCTATTATCACAATGTTTCGATCATTGTGACCATCTTTGACAAATGCATCTATCAACGACGACTTGTCTGCACTAGAAGTAAACGACATTTATTATGTATAAAATACATAATATTATGTAATATTAACATTAATATTAAATATATGGTAATATTATATCATTGCTAATATAATTATAATAACACTACGTAACTCGATTTTCGTCCTTGAATAGCAACTATTACTTTCTACTTACCTACACCAAGAAAGTATGAAAAATGGCTAATATTTTCTTCAAACTTTGCTTTTGTGACTAGGATAATGATATTTGTGAAACTGTCTTATTCCCATTGGGAAAACTGGTAAATGTGACCATTCCCATTCATGTAAAGTAGAAACAAAATGTCAGGATTTGATAGTAACATTTATAGATATAGCAAAATGTGTCACCCAGATGCTTATAGCCTATTGATGTATCTATCAATGATGTCTTGTCCGCACTGGGACAGCTAGATTGGTTGGTTGGTTTGTTTTGTTTTACAACATATCAACACCTCAATGGGTTATTTAATGCTGACAAAATTTTATTGCTGGTAATATTTTTTTCCTTCAAAAACTTATTGTTGGTAATAATTTTTTACAAAAATGTATTGCTGGTATTAAAACCTATTTTTACACTTTCACGGTGTTTTGACTCCAGTTTAGGGTCGGAGTAACTACTTGCCCATAGGTGGGACCCTAACAGGTGCTACCACCCAGAGTCAGGGTGGACCTGGGAATACCAGCAATTAAGAGGTGGTTCCACTCTCCTCAAAACCTCCTGATCAGAGGTCTTGCTGTTGGATGTAGTTTATCGTCTTACCCAGGACGTGGATGTACCTTATCGCCTTACCCAGGCTGCGGATGTAGTTTATCGTCATACCCAGGACGCGGATGTTTATCGTCTTACCCAGGACGCGGATGTAGTTTATCTTCTTACCCAGGCTGCGGATGTAGTTTATCGTCATACCCAGGACGCGGATGTTTATCGTCTTACCCAGGACGCGGATGTAGTTTATCTTCTTACCCAGGCTGCGGATGTAGTTTATCGTCATACCCAGGACGCGGATGTTTATCGTCTCACCCAGGATGGGGAAAGCTAGAATTAAACGATATTTATTATGTATAAAATTCATAATTTTAGCACAAGACCGAAGGGGAAGTGGGGAAAAACTGGTTATCACTAACTATCCTAGTCCTGGTTAATCACAATCGCGACCCATTCACCAGCTAGAAGTAAATATTCCCACAGAGTACTTTTTCGCTCTTGTCTTGATAAGTTCGACACTGACATAGCAAGATGCGTCTGTCGGATGTTTGCAACCTCCTGATGCCATCTCTGACAAATGCATCTCTCAATGATAACTGGTCTGCACTTGCACAGCTAAAAGTAAACTAAACTGCTGAACTTACGTTCCCTGTATTTACACTGCCATCTCTGTTGCCAGAACGTTCTAGAAATTCTTGAAACTTTTACAAACTTCCCGAAAGTCTTTGAAACTACTTGAAAGTTCTAGAAAAAATTCTCCTTCAGTTACTCAGCGCTGAATCTGTCTGGAATTTAATGGAAAATAGATTTTAAAAGATCGATATCCAGGCCACAAAAGCAAAATTTGAAGGGAATAAGTAATTTCTTTGCTTTTTACACCCTTGAGCAATCTAATTGAAACAACCGCTTTAATTTCGTTTCTTTCACCATACGGTCAGTTTTAGACCCACTCGTGTAACAGGGTGTAATCGATTTCTATTTTTTCCTCAGATTAGGCCATTTGTAGTGGTGTGCAGTAATATGAATCTATTTTCGGGGTGTATGATGAAATTTGTTTGGCCTTGTAAATATTGCGAAATCCGTGGTTGAATCAGATTTTTATCACACCTAAGCACTATTGTCTCCACTGTCGATTAGTTGTCCCACGGCCATTGTGAGTGATGGTCGTTACTCCAAAATTCTGGAGAGTACCGTTATCGAAACTTATCAAAATATAACTCTGCAATTCGGATTTTTTTAAAATATCTACACTCCAGAAAATATATATGTGGGGGTGGGGAGTGAATAATTTCAGATATCACGACAATTTATCTTTAAAAGGACACTATGAATGAAAACAGAAAGAAACTTAAACTTATGTTACTCAAGGGATTTCATCCACCGGTGAAATTATCAAGCCATCTGTCAGGATTTTTTTTTGCAACAATTATTTATAAACAAAATTTAAAATATCGCTCATAAATATTCATCATGCTAACTGAACAAATCTCGGTAAATTATGAAAGATGCTAAGGGACACAATTTAATGTCTTGTGAACGAAAATGAATAAATGATGTTTTTCTCTCATGCAATTAATATTTAAATTATTTTACTACGTGACAAATTCCTTTATTATAAGTAACTTACTTAGATGGAAAAATCATGGAGAGTGCCGCCATCGAATTTTACCAAAATATAAATCTACGCCCCGGATATTTTTTCAAATATCTCCTTTCCCGAAAGAAATAATACTTGTCCAAGTCAACATACATCTTTGTGCAAATTAATTGAAAGAACCGCTTTAGTTTCCTTTCTCTCACCATACGGTTAGTTTTAGACCCACTCGTGTGACAGGGTGTAATCAGTTTCTATTTTACCCCTCAGATTAGGTCATTTGTAGTGGTGTGCAGTAATATGAATCTATTTTCGGGGTGTATAGCCTTGAAAAACATTGCGTCAACCGTGATTGCATCAGATTTTTATCCTGCCCAGACACTATTGTCTCGACTGTCGATTAGTTGTCCTACGGCCATTGTCTGTGCTGGGAACGTACGAAAACTCTTCTGATTTAAATCCAATCGAAAATCTGTCGTCAATCTGCAAGGAACGACTTTGTGGAATGAACGCATATTTTCTATGAAAATTTCTCGGACATTCACGGCAGTAAATGTCGTTAATACTGTTTATTATAAACAGAGCATTTACTTAAACATTTGTATCTATAAAAAGTACGTATAAACATAAAATATCTTAAAATAATTGTCGGACTTTGTCTATTTCATTAACAATAATATAATATTAACATGTATTTAATATCAAAATAATACAGTGTAACCCGGATATAAGAGACCCGGATATAAGGATATAAGATAGATTTTCTGGTCCCAAAGTGATATAAGAATATAAGAGACTTCTTCTCCGGTCCCGACAACCCGGATATAAGACAATAGATAAGAGAATAATTTAAATAGTTGTAAAACTTCATTCATTTCTAAAAGTCATTCAAAGTAATACTTCATCTCAGAAATATAGACAGATACTGAAAAGCCGAAACGTTGTAATAAATATGGCGACAAAGATGAGGACAACAGTCCGAATAAATACATTAAAATAATGATAATAGCACATAATAAGACCTCATCTCAAAAACGAAATATAGACAGATACTGAAAAGCCGAAACGTTTTTTGAGTAATAAATATGGCAACAAAGATGCCCATTCTGACAACAGTCCGAATAATGTCTCAAATAGTGTAAATTGGCTAGATAATACCTCATCTCAGAAATATAAATGACAGATAACTGAAAAGCCTCGAAACGTTGTAATAAATATGGCGACAAAAAATGAGGACAATAGTCCGAATAATTCAAAATGATAAATAGTTTTTTTTTTTTGTACATAATACCCCATCTCAGAAAGAACAGAGAAAAGAGTATAGACAGATACTGAAAAGCCGAAACGTTGTAATAAATATGGCAACAAAGATGAGGACAACAGTCTGAATAATGTAAATAGGTATTATGTACATAATTATTCATCTCATCTTTGAAATATTTAGAACACGGCCTTTCAGTACTGATATTTCTGAGATGAATGAAGAAACAGTTCGTTTAGCATAAAATTTACGATTACATCTAGCCAGATTAAGTCTAAATTGGCGTGACCTCGTCGCCAGACTAGTACTGCGATTAAATTCGAAGACTCTAGGCACCATATTGAAGAGCTGATCCGAAAAGTTATTTTTAAAAACTAGCAGGATAACCCGTCTTCGACCGGGTACTTCATTATAGGGAATTTTTGCCGTTCAGTTGGAGCAGCTTAAGTTTAAAGTCAGCCCACTTGAAAATAAATATTAATAACAACAACTGGGTGCAACTGAGGTACATCCCCAAATGGGGGTTAAACAATTTGAATGGAGGGGCTGAAAAGGGCCGTTTTTGCATTCTCAATCTTGCAAGGAAAGAAACTCTTCCATGGACCGTCGTAATAATAATATACGATAATTTTTATTCATAACATATTTATTTTTTATAATTCTAATAATCTTTTGCGTTCGATTTTAACTCTCTAAACTGATTGTATGCTGTTTTTTACAGACATTAAATTTTGCCTTTGATTTTTACGCAAATTGTAAAAAAAAAATCAGTTTTTTCGATTTTTCACCTTCAAGGTTATGATTTTTTTCCGGCCAATTTGCACTCAAAAGCGTCACTGAAGAATTATTTATCAAAGAAAAAAATTAATCGAAAAACTGTAGAAACGCATAAACAACATCACGCAAAGCACATTTTGAGAATTATAGATATAGATAAACTGAAAGTTACGGCTGAGAAAAGAATATTTGGATATGATTCTTATGAGTAATATTCTATTGAAGAAAGAACAAGCCCTTACAGCTGTTGTGTAGTAATGAAAAGTTGAATCTGAGGAGTAATAAGAGAGTGATTAAAAGATAAAACACATTGGGATGCTAAGCGAAGAACACGAGTTCCAGGCACACCCCAAAGAAGAATATAATGCCAAAGCAGTTCTCTCTTTTGACTCCAAGTTGAGTACAACTAAAAAAACAAAAAACAAAAAAAAAAAACTGTGACGGGTGACCCGTGAAGAAAAGAATAGCAAATGAAGACATCAGGGACATACTTTGAAATGTTTATATTTTCATGCGGAAGAAATTACGATATAAAAGAACATTGTCTTGACTATCATTAAATAATTTATACCATACCTTTGTTCATTCAAATAAAAATAAATCTTATTATTCCACCACACCGTTTCCAGTTTTTTTTTGTTTTTTTGTTTTTTTTTAGAAAAAATGCCTCCCGCTATTCATACCCAACCCCACAGTTTTTATTCAAGAGTAGGTCATTCTAGAATGTTTGAAATAGGAGTTAACATTCGTGTTATGTTTTTCAATACATTCGCCCCAAGCAAGGCGATAATGCCACTAAGACGTAAGGGGGCTACTGGGAGTGAAAGAGAATGAAAAGACTTCAGAAGGAATCGGAAAACCCAACCCGAAACAGAAAGGAAGGGACTATTTCTGTTCAAAAACCGGCGAGGAGTGTGAACCGGGCGATATCTCTACTCGTATTGGGAGAGAAAAAAAACATAATTAGTGAAAGAATAAAACCGAGGGTGTACCTTGATCAGTCCGTTTGTATATTCTTTTGTGTTCTTGAGCAATTTTTATCCACTGTCGGCCTGCTAAGCCAGTCAGAGATTTACTAGAGTCCCGTTGGCCAGTATTACATGTTTCCACCTCCCACGACGTGGACGTGGGGTTGGGCTTTGGGAAGCAAGAAAGAAAGGAAGAAAGAGAGAAAGAAAGGAATAAAGTTAAGCTAAAAGCGTTTCACGTCTGTGTCAGTAAAATGGAAAAGTTGTCAATTTCAGATCGTTTCATTTGTACCCGCTTACTTCTGAAAGAAATTTAGAATTGAAAGAATTAGAATTGAAAGAAGTTGTAAGTTGTCCTTTCTCCTCTTTAACGTTTTGTAAGTTGTCTTCACTCTAGGTAGCCCTCTGACACTTAGTGGCTTTATCGCCTTCCTTCCTTTGAGGTGACATGATTAAAATTAAAAAGATGGCCTGAAAGCCACCACCACCACCACATACATACACACCACCACCACTACCACTACTACACAACTAATTCCACAGAACAGGGATCCCCGCGTGAAGATATAACTCGCTGTGGGACTTCTCCACATAACACTCTTTGTCCTGGAGATAGGATGAAAATGAGAGCATGGAGCCCCAATGAACTCTAAAATTAACAAGTCACAATTCCGCAGAATATGGTCTACCAAGCCAAGATAGTTCGTTTTGAATAACGAGCATGCTAAACGTCGCGCTCCGGTGTGCATCCATATTTATTTACTATCCCCGGCTTATCTCGTTCAAAGATCTAACTCACAACACTAGCCAATTGGTTTGTGAGGTGACCATTATAAGTGTTTCTATGTAAAACATATGGAACCAGGCAAGTAACAAAATCACGAATCTCCACAGGTAGCGGTCTGAACCGATCTGCTTTACGATATCGATTTCCTGAACAGTTGCTGGTAAAGTCAAATCCGCGGCCCATATTCTTTTTCTGTTTGCAATTTTTATTCATTTCTGTCTTTCAATTATTTTTCATTTTCTTTAGTAATATTTCCACAATAAAAAAAAGAACAAGAACAAGATGATGAAGAAGAAAAAGAAGTACAAGAAAAACAAGAAGAAAAAGAAGTACAAGAACAAGAACAGGAAGAAGAAGAAGAAGAAAAAGAATAAGAAGATGATGAAGAACAAGAAGATCAACAAAAAGAAGAAGATGATGAAGAAGAAGAAGAAAAAGAAGTACAAGAACAAGAAGAACAAGAAGAAGAAGGTGATGGAGAAGAAAAAGAAGTACAAGAAAAACAAGAAGAAGAACAAGAAGATGATGAAGAAGAAAAAAGTAGTACAAGAAAAACAAGAAGAAAAAGAAGTACAAGAAAAAGAAGTACAAGAAAAAGAAGTACAAGAAAAAGAAGTACAAGAAAAAGAGGTACAAAAACAAGAACAAGAAGAAGAAAAAGTAGAAGAAGAAGATGAAAAACAAGAAGAACAAGATAATGATGATGATGATGATGATGATGATGTGTGTTTGTGTGTGTGTGCACGCACTTCAATATTAAATCATTAATATCTTTCTGCTTGGCTGTCCCCGCCCCAGTCTGGATGAAAGAAAAAAATTGTGATTTTTATTTTTTATTTTTTGTTATAAACCGTTATTTTAATTTCTGATGTAGATTGTTGACCTGTTTATATTTTATGCTATTATTAAGAGTTCGATAGAGACAACCGGACTCTTATTTTGTTTGGCTACTATTGTCCCATGAAATACAAAAGATTGTTCTCACGAGTACAACAAACACCTTAAGAAGGGCTTTATCTATGTAAAATATGTGTTTTTTTTTTTCAAAATTGCTCAATGGAAAATGTCATGATGCCATTTCTGACCTTAGGTCTCTAGTCGGGACCCGGAAAGAAATGAGTATAGACCACAACTTAAAGGAAACAAAATAATACAGTGTAACCCAGATATAAGAGACCCGGATATAAGAGAAACCCTGATATAAGAGAGATTTTATCTGGTCCCAAATTAGAGCCTGTGTTAATCTATATAGACCAAACCTGGATATAAGAGACTGGTCCCAAACCCTGTGATATATAATTAGAAAACCCGGATATAAGAGAAACCCGGATATAAGAAACCGGATATAAGAGACTTCTTCCGGTCCCGACAACTCTCTTATATCCGGGTTACACTGAATAATAATAATAATAATAATAATAATGTGGCACAAGGGAACATCAACAATCCCCTATTGTAGTTGGTGCCCTCGGATTGGTTGGAAAAGATTCCAGTAGATTAATTGAAGGGATTCTTGGAAGCCCATGCCATGAAGGGCTTTGTCTATGTAAAATATGTTTTTTTTTTTTTTTTGTCTTTGGAAAATGTCATGATACCATCTCTAACGTTAGGTTCTTGGGTGGGACCCGGATAGAAATGAGTACACACCAGAAATCAAAGGAAATATAATAATAATAATAATAATAATAATAAACAACTCTGCGGAGGCTTTCACAGTGTTTTGCTATAGTGCTTCTTCTATGAGTTTAAAGAGAGTATTAACCCAGTTGGCATAACACTAATTCACTTCTGGGCGTGTCGCCAATGTTAGTTTTTCCTTCCCCTCGGGGATTATTATTAACTTTACTAACCCACCACCTTACTGTGCTTACATCATGTAAATGCTTTCCATAAACAGTTACTAACTTCCTGCGAATATTTGCAGCATTTTCTCTTTGCAAAAACAGAAATTCTATCAGATGGTACGTGTGATATAACAGCATTCACTGACCGAGCAGCCAGTGCTAATTTCGCTCGAAATTTATAAAATATTTCTAATGAGATTTTTTCAGGAAAATAGATTCCTCAAGTTCAGTGGCATCAGATAACCTTTAGATGTGCACAGGAAATAATAATAATAATAATAATAATTATTATTATTATTATTATTTGAACTAACTCTAAAAACTACAACAATCGGATTGGAAGTATACCCCACAAAAAACAACGACCCTCTTCTACAAAAAGTAAAACACCAAATCTACTCCATCAACAAAGAGACTGCACTTTTCAAGAAACAGCTTAATTTGGCTGAAATTTTACCTACAAAAAAACAAAAACAAAAACAAACAAAAAAAAAAACAAATGTCATCTACGCCAAACGAGTAAAACAGAAAGCGAAACAACTTGGCCAAATGAGATTACAAAAAAAAAAAAATGGGAGGACAAGGCGTTGCATGGCAAATAGCTAAAAAGAACGAAAGAAGCAGACGTGGACGAACAGAAAACACATCAGTGTCTGGGAAGCAGCGGGTTGAAAGCTGAGACAGAAGGCCTAATTATTGCAGCTCAGGGCCAAAGACCCGCAACCAGATCCTATCACTGTCACATAATTAAGGATGAAACTAACCCGAAATGTAGGATCTGCGGAAAATATAATGAAACTGTCGACCATATTATCTAAGTATGTCCGAAACTGGCAAAAAATAAATATACCTACAGACATAACAAGGTAGCGACATATATGCGCTGGAAGATATGCAAGAAGCGCAAAATCGAAAACACTGAGAGATGGTATGAGCACCAACCAGACACAATTACCCAAAATAACGATGTAACTATCCTCTGGGACTTGCCAATTCAAACTGACAGGGAATTAAAAGACAAACAGACCTGATATCTTATCAAGATAAGAAATTTTGTGTATACTTATTGACATTAGCAATACCATTTGAGAGAAACACCTCTATCAGTGGCCGGATGGTTAGATAATTTGCTTTCGAATCTCACCATAGTGGATTTTTCAGCAAGGAGACTTCCTGATGTTATCGATCTGGAAGGAGCGACCCAGCGTACCGCACCTTTGGAAAGTGCCTGACAACCATACCACGAGTTGACCCGAACCTTGTGAATGAAATTGGGTAGACGGTACTCTTGTGGGCTGTCGATAGCTGTGCTAGCTAGCACGAAGTCACAAGTCATCGTGACCGAAGGTTTGACCGTGCTAGCCTTGATCCGATTACTGATCACGCTAGATAACACGCTCTTTCCCAGAAACTGTAACTAAGGTCTGCTCAGTATAATTGCAGGATGAACCATAGAAGGGCTCTGTGGGTGTTGAATAAACACTAAATGCGCCTGCGCAAGCGTCTGCCTACAACTCAAAATGTTATTTTGGGGATACCAATGTTTGAGTAGATGTCTTACTTTTTTGAGACAATGTGTATTACGTCTACCGGCCTGAGCATTAAGGACTTAAGAAAGAAAATGCACTCTCCGACAGGATTCAAGCATGTGTTCCTTTTTGTAGAAGAAAGCAGTGTCCGATCGGGCCTCCTTTTATATCACTATATCTATTTCTTTCTTTCTGAATGTTTGTATGTATGTATGTATGCATGTATGTAATAATAATAGCTGACCACTCGTATTCGAGGATGCCCGTCTATTAGGGCGACTAGCCAATCCCTATTGCAGACTCTCGCTCAGGCACATTTTGTGTTTGTTCAACACCCACAGAGCCAACCTGTGGTTTATACTGCAACTATGCTGAGCAGACCTTAGTTACAGTTTCTGGGAGAAAGCGCGTTATCTAGAATGATCAACAATCAGAACAGCACCAACACACTCAAACCTCCGGTCTCTCTCTCTCTCTCTCTGTCTCTCTCTGTTTCTCTCCCTGTCTCTCACTCTCTGTCTCTCTGTCTCTCTGCCTCTCTCCCTGTCTCTCTCGTCTCTCTGTCTCTGTCTGTCTCTGTCTCTCTCTCTCTCTTTATATATATATATATATATATATATATATATATATATATATATATATATACACATATATAACGTGTGAATGCATGTACAATAAAATATCGTTTTAAAGTATGCTATGTTTCAGTATAAAAGGGCTCAATATGTAAGCGTGTGTAATTATAAGAAAGGACACTGACCTCAACACCGAGTGGCGACAGTCAGTTTCATTCTGGAAGGCAATCTTCAGACCATGTAGGTTGGGTAGTAACTCGACAATATGAAAAGAACAGGGCCATTATGGGTATCAAGGTCAGTTAATTCTAGTTTAATATGTTATTCTGTTATAGAATAGGCGGGAACGATTATTTTAAATTATTCTAATGATAATGAAATATAAATAATTATTGGCCAGAATGCATTATTTTAAATAATTATTTTAGACGGTTTAATTTTAAATTTTAAAATGTTATTCACTTATTATTAATTACTTATAGGGTATTTAGTATTTAGTAATTAACTATTCATTACTGATAGTTATTAACTTTTGTAGTGGTTATGTGTACAGTAGTAAAAGATAGTGGATTTCCCGCAGCTCTCGTATACACACCACAGTACAAAAAAAAAATGCCGACATCATATGGTTTAACCCCCAAAAAGTAATGGCGAAGGAAAAAGAAAAAAAATAGAATAAATGAAGGAGA
>CAHIKZ030000403.1:595000-630000 GCA_903632075.3 Acanthosepion pharaonis | reverse complement strand
TGACTAGGGTAGGTCGGCTGTGATGGCCGAGTGGTTATCTTCCACTCGAAATCTAATGGGATATTCCCTCAGGTTCGAATCCTTTCACAGCGTTCTTTTGATACTTCAATAAATATATACCCTAATTCAAGAATATGTATCCGCTTAACCGTTAAGATTTATTTATCTTCCAACAGATTCGGCCTTCATTTTGTTTGAAAATACGTAAATATCCTACCGTTTTTATTGGAATTTGACTAGGTAGTCGGCTGTATGGCCGAGTGGTTAAAGGCGTTAGACTCGAAATCTAATGGGATATTCCTCACAGGTTCGAATCCTGTTCACAGCGTTCTTTTTGATACTTCAATAAATATATACCCTAATTCAAGAATATGTATCCGCTTAACTATGACTTGATGTATCAAGATTACATGATGAATTATCTTCCAACACATTTCCGATTCGGCCTTCATTTTGTTTCTTAAATACGTAAATATCCTACCGTTTTTTTGGAATTTGACTAGGGTAGGTCGGCTGTGATGGCCGAGTGGTTAAGGCGTTAGACTCGAAATCTAATGGGATATTCCTCACAGGTTCGAATCCTGTTCACAGCGTTCTTTTTGATACTTCAATAAATATATACCTAATTCAAGAATATGTATCCGCTTAACTATGACTTGATGTATCAAAAATTACATGATGAATTATCTTCCAACACATTTCCGATTCGGCCTTCATTTTGTTTCTTAAATACGTAAATATCCTACCGTTTTTTTATTGGAATTTGACTAAATATATACCCTAATATGGTCGGCTGATGGCCGAGTGGTTAAGGCGTTAGACTCGAAATCTAATGGCATATTCCCTCACAGGTTCGAATCCTGTTCACAGCGTTCTTTTAGATACTTCAATAAATATATACCCTAATTCAAGAATATGTATCCGCTGAACTATGACTTGATGTATCAAGATAACATGATGAATTATCTTTCAACACATATCCGATTTGGCCTTCATTTTGTTTCTTAAATACGTAAATATCCTACCGTTTTTTTTGGAATTTGACTAGGGTAGGTCGGCTGTGATGGCCGAGTGGTTAAGGCGTTAGACTCGAAATCTAATGGGATATTACCTCACAGGTTCGAATCCTGTTCACAGCGTTCTTTTTGATACTTCAATAAATATATACCCTAATTCAAGAATATGTATCCGCTGAACTATGACTTGATGTATCAAGATTACATGATGAATTATCTTCCAACACATTTCCGATTCGGCCTTCATTTTGTTTCTTAAATACGTAAATATCCTACCGTTTTTATTGGAATTTGACTAAACTTGGCTTTTGGTTAAGGCGTTAGACTCGAAATCTAATGGGATATTCCCTCACAATAAATCCTGTTCACAGCGTTCTTTTGATACTTCAATAAATATATACCCTAATTCAAGAATATGTATCCGCTGAACTATGACTTGATGTATCAAGATTACATGATGAATTATCTTCCAACACATTTCCAAATTCGGCCTTCATTTTGTTTCTTAAATACGTAAATATCCTACCGCTTTTATTGGAATTGGACTACTGTGGTCGGCTGAGATGGCCGAGTGTTTAAGGCGTTAGACTCGAAATCTAATTGGATATTCCCTCACAGGTTCGAATCCTGTTCACAGCGTTCTTTTTGATACTTCAATAAATATATACCCTAATTCAAGAATATGTATCCGCTGAACTATGACTTGATGTATCAAGATTACATGATGAATTATCTTACAACACATTTCCGATTCGGCCTCCATTTTGTTTATTAAATACGTAAATATCCTACCGTTTTTATTGGAATTTGACTTTAGCGGGTCGGCTGTTATGGCCGAGTGGTTAAGGCGTTAGACTCGAAATTTAATGGGATATTCCCTCACAGGTTCGAATCCTGTTCACAGCGTTCTTTTGATACTTCAATAAATATATACCCTAATTCAAGAATATGTATCCGCTTAACTATGACTTGATGTATCAAGATTACATGATGAATTATCTTCCAACACATTTCCGATTCGGCCTTCATTTTGTTTGTTAAATACGTAAATATCCTACCGTTTTTATTGGAATTTGACTAGGGGCCTTCGTAGGTCGGCTGTGATGGCCGAGTGGTTAAGGCGTTAGACTCGAAATCTAATGGGATATTCCCTCACAGGTTCGAATCCTGTTCACAGCGTTCTTTTGATACTTCAATAAATATATACCTAATTCAAGAATATATATCCGCTGAACTATGAATTGATGTATCAAGATTACATGATGAATTATCTTCCAACACATTTCCGATTCGGCCTTCATTTTGTTTCTTAAATACGTAAATATCCTACCGTTTTTTTTGGAATTTGACTAGGGTAGGTCGGCTGTGATGGCCGAGTGGTTAAGGCGTTAGACTCGAAATCTAATGGGATATTCCCTCACAGGTTCGAATCCTGTTCACAGCGTTCTTTTTGATACTTCAATAAATATATACCCTAATTCAAGAATATGTATCCGCTGAACTATGACTTGATGTATCAAGATTACATGATGAATTATCTTCCAACACATTTCCGATTCGGCCTTCATTTTGTTTGTTAAATACGTAAATATCCTACCGTTTTTATTGGAATTTGACTAGGGTAGGTCGGCTGTGATGGCCGAGTGGTTAAGGCGTTAGACTCGAAATCTAATGGGATATTCCCTCACAGGTTCGAATCCTGTTCACAGCGTTCTTTTTGATACTTCAATAAATATATACCTAATTCAAGAATATGATATGACTTGATGTATCAAGATTACATGATGAATTATCTTCCAACACATTTCCGATTCGGCCTTCATTTTGTTTGTTAAATACGTAAATATCCTACCGTTTTTTGAAATTTGACTAGGCTAGGTCGGCTGTGATGGCCGAGTGGTTAAGGCGTTAGACTCGAAATCTAATGGGATATTCCCTCACAGGTTCGAATCCTGTTCACAGCGTTCTTTTTGATACTTCAATAAATATATACCCTAATTCAAGAATATGTATCCGCTTAACTATGACTTGATGTATCAAGATTACATGATGAATTATCTTCCAAATTTCCGATTCGTTTTTATTTTTTTTTCTTAAATACGTAAATATCCTACCGTTTTTATTGGAATTTGACTAGGGTAGGTCGGCTGTGATGGCCGAGTGGTTAAGGCGTTAGACTCGAAATCTAATGGGATATTCCCTCACAGGTTCGAATCCTGTTCACAGCGTTCTTTTGATACTTCAATAAATATATTGACCCTAATTCAAGAATATGTATCCGCTGAACTATGACTTGATGTATCAAGATTACATGATGAATTATCTTCCAACACATTTCCGATTCGGCCTTCATTTTGTTTCTTAAATACGTAAATATCCTACCGTTTTTATTGAATTTGACTTCGGCTGTGATGGCCGAGTGGTTAAGGCGTTAGACTCGAAATCTAATGGGATATTCCTCACAGGTTCGAATCCTGTTCACAGCGTTCTTTTGATACTTCAATAAATATATACCCTAATTCAAGAATATGTATCCGCTGAACTATGACTTGATGTATCAAGATTACATGATGAATTATCTTCCAACACATTTCCGATTCGGCCTTCATTTTGTTTGTTAAATACGTAAATATCCTACCGTTTTTATTGGAATTTGACTAGGGTAGGTAATGGTTTGATTCCCTCACAGGTTCGAATCCTGTTCACAGCGTTCTTTTTGATACTTCAATAAAATAAATTCATATGATTCGCGTTATTTGATGTATCAAAATCTGATGATATATTCCCATTGTTTGACTAGGCTCAATGATTTAGACTGGTTAATGGGACTCATGTTCCCTCCACATTTTCACAGATTCTTTTTGATACCAATAAATCAATTATGTTCCTTTAGAGTTCACAGCGTTCTTTTGATACTTCAATAAATATATACCCTAATTCAAGAATATGTATCCGCTGAACTATGACTTGATGTATCAAGATTACATGATGAATTATATTCCAACACATTTCCTATTCGGCCTTCATTTTGTTTGTTAAATACGTAAATATCCTACCGTTTTTATTGGAATTGGACTAGGCTGGGCTGGCTGTGATGGCCGAGTGGTTAAGGCGTTAGACTCGAAATCTAATGGGATATTCCCTCACAGGTTCGAATCCTGTTCACAGCGTTCTTTTTGATACTTCAATAAATATATACCCTAATTCAAGAATATGTATCCGCTGAACTATGACTTGATGTATCAAGATTACATGATGAATTATCTTCCAACACATTTCCGATTCGGCCTTCATTTTATTGTTAAATACGTAAATATCCTACCGTTTTTTATTGGAATTTGACTAGGGTAGGTCGGCTGTGATGGCCGAGTGGTTAAGGCGTTAGACTCGAAATCTAATGGGATATTCCCTCACAGGTTCGAATCCTGTTCACAGCGTTCTTTTGATACTTCAATAAATATATACCCTAATTCAAGAATATGTATCCTTAACTATGAATGTATCAAGATTATGACTTGATTCGGTATCATCAATTTCGATTTGAATTATTTCGGCCTTCATTTATCATTTTGTTTGTTAAATACGTAAATATCCTACCGTTTTATTGAATTTGACTAGGTAGGTCGGCTGTGATGGCCGAGTGGTTAAGGCGTTAGACTCGAAATCTAATGGGATATTCCCTCACAGGTTCGAATCCTGTTCACAGCGTTCTTTTGATACTTCAATAAATATATACCCTAATTCAAGAATATATCCGCTTAACTATGACTTTTATCAAGATTACATGATGAATTTCTTCCAACACATTTCCGATTCGGCCTTCATTTTGTTTGTAAATACGTAAATATCCTACCGTTTTTATTGATTTGGCTAGGGAGTGGCTGTTAAGGCCAGTGTTTAAGGCGTTAGACTCGAAATCTAATGGGATATTCCCTCACAGGTTCGAATCCTGTTCACAGCGTTCTTTTTGATACTTCAATAAATATATACCCTAATTCAAGAATATGCATCCGCTTAACTATGACTTGATGTATCAAGATTACATGATGAATTATCTTCCAACACATTTCCGATTCGGCCTTCATTTTGTTTGTTAAATACGTAAATTTCCTACCGTTTTTATTGGAATTTGACTAGGGTAGGTCGGCTGTGATGGCCGAGTGGTTAAGGCGTTAGACTCGAAATCTAATGGGATATTCCCTCACAGGTTCGAATCCTGTTCACAGCGTTCTTTTTGATACTTCAATAAATATATACCCTAATTCAAGAATATGCATCCGCTTAACTATGACTTGATGTATCAAGATTACATGATGAATTATCTTCCAACACATTTCCAAATTCGGCCTTCATTTTGATTCATAATACGTAAATATCCTACCGTTTTTATTGGAATTTGACTAGGGTAGGTCGGCTGTGATGGCCGAGTGGTTAAGGCGTTAGACTCGAAATCTAATGGGATATTCCCTCACAGGTTCGAATCCTGTTCACAGCGTTCTTTTTGATACTTCAATAAATATATACCCTAATTCAAGAATATGTATCCGCTGAACTATGACTTGATGTATCAAGATTACATGATGAATTATCTTCCAACACATTTCCGATTCGGCCTTCATTTTGTTTGTTAAATACGTAAATATCCTACCGTTTTTATTGGAATTGGACTAGGCTGGGCTGGCTGAGATGGCCGAGTGTTTAAGGCGTTAGACTCGAAATCTAATGGGATATTCCCTCACAGGTTCGAATCCTGTTCACAGCGTTCTTTTTGATACTTCAATAAATATATACCCTAATTCAAGAATATGTATCCGCTTAACTATGACTTGATGTATCAAGATTACATGATGAATTATCTTCCAACACATTTCCGATTCGGCCTTCATTTTGTTTGTTAAATACGTAAATATCCTACCGTTTTTATTGGAATTTGACTAGGGTAGGTCGGCTGTGATGGCCGAGTGGTTAAGGCGTTAGACTCGAAATCTAATGGGATATTCCCTCACAGGTTCGAATCCTGTTCACAGCGTTCTTTTGATACTTCAATAAATATATACCCTAATTCAAGAATATGTATCCGCTTAACTATGACTTGATGTATCAAGATTACATGATGAATTATCTTCCAACACATTTCCGATTCGGCCTTCATTTTGTTTCTTAAATACGTAAATATCCTACCGTTTTTATTGGAATTTGACTAGGGTAGGTCGGCTGTGATGGCCGAGTGGTTAAGGCGTTAGACTCGAAATCTAATGGGATATTCCCTCACAGGTTCGAATCCTGTTCACAGCGTTCTTTTTGATACTTCAATAAATATATACCCTAATTCAAGAATATGTATCCGCTTAACTATGACTTGATGTATCAAGATTACATGATGAATTATCTTCCAACACATTTCCGATTCGGCCTTCATTTTGTTTGTTAAATACGTAAATATCCTACCGTTTTTATTGGAATTTGACTAGGCTCGTCGGCTGTGATGGCCGAGTGGTTAAGGCGTTAGACTCGAAATCTAATGGGATATTCCCTCACAGGTTCGAATCCTGTTCACAGCGTTCTTTTTGATACTTCAATAAATATATACCCTAATTCAAGAATATGTATCCGCTGAACTATGACTTGATGTATCAAGATTACATGATGAATTATCTTCCAACACATTTCCGATTCGGCCTTCATTTTGTTTGTTAAATACGTAAATATCCTACCGTTTTTTTGGAATTTGACTAGGGTAGGTCGGCTGTGTGATGGCCGAGTGTTTAAGGCGTTAGACTCGAAATCTAATGGGATATTCCCTCACAGGTTCGAATCCTGTTCACAGCGTTCTTTTTGATACTTCAATAAATATATACCTAATTCAAGAATATGTATCCGCTGAACTATGACTTGATGTATCAAGATTACATGATGAATTATCTTCCAACACATTTACGATTCGGCCTTCATTTTGTCTGTTAAATACGTAAATATCCTACCGTTTTTATTGGAATTTGACTAGGGGCCTTCAGGTCGGCTGTGATGGCCGAGTGGTTAAGGCGTTAGACTCGAAATCTAATGGGATATTCCCTCACAGGTTCGAATCCTGTTCACAGCGTTCTTTTGATACTTCAATAAATATATACCCTAATTCAAGAATATGTATCCGCTTAACTATGACTTGATGTATCAAGATTACATAATGAATTATCTTCCTACACATTTCCGATTCGTCCTTCATGTTGTTTCTTAAATACGTAAATATCCTACAGTTTTGATTGGAATTTGACTAGGGTAAGCCGGCTGTGATTGGCGTGTGGTTAAGGCATTAGACTCGAAATCTAATGGGATATTCCCTTACAGGTTCGAATCCTGTTCACAGCGTTCTTTTTGATACTTCAATAAATATATACCCTAATTCAAGAATATGTATCCGCTTAACTATGACTTGATGTATCAAGATTACATGATGAATTATCTTCCAACACATTTCCGATTCGGCCTTCATTTTGTTTTTGATACTTAAATACGTAAATATCCTAACCGTTTTTATTGGAATTTGACTAGGGTTTGAGGGTCGGCTGTGATGGCCGAGTGGTTAAGGCGTTAGACTCGAAATCTAATGGGATATTCCCTCACAGGTTCGAATCCTGTTCACAGCGTTCTTTTTTGATACTTCAATAAATATATACCTAATTCAAGAATATGTATCCGCTGAACTATGACTTGATGTATCAAGAAATGAATTATCTTCCAATTTCCAATTCGGCCTTCATTTTGTTTCTTAAATACGTAAATATCCTCCGTTTTTATTGGAATTTGACAGGTTCGAATCCTGTTCGTTAGACTCGAAATCTAATGGGATATTCCTCACAGGTTCGAATCCTTTCACAGCGTTCTTTTGATACTTCAATAAATATATACCCTAATTCAAGAATATGTATCCGCTTAACTATGACTTGATGTATCAAGATTACATGATGAATTATCTTCCAACACATTTCCGATTCGGCCTTCATTTTGTTTTGTAAATACGTAAATATCCTACCGTTTTTATTGGAATTTGACTAGGTAGGTCGGCTGTGATGGCCGAGTGGTTAAGGCGTTAGACTCGAAATCTAATGGGATATTCCCTCACAGGTTCGAATCCTGTTCACAGCGTTCTTTTTGATACTTCAATAAATATATACCCTAATTCAAGAATATGTATCCGCTTAACTATGACTTGATGTATCAAGATTACATGATGAATTATCTTCCAACACATTTCCGAAATCGGCCTTCATTTTGTTTCTTAAATACGTAAATATCCTACCGTTTTTATTGGAATTTGACTAGGGTAGGTCGTCTGTGATGGCCGAGTGGTTAAGGCGTTAGACTCGAAATCTAATGGGATATTCCCTCACAGGTTCGAATCCTGTTCACAGCGTTCTTTTGATACTTCAATAAATATATACCCTAATTCAAGAATATGTATCCGCTTAACTATGACTTGATGTATCAAGATTACATGATGAATTATCTTCCAACACATTTCCGATTCGGCCTTCATTTTGTTTGTTAAATACGTAAATATCCTACCGTTTTTATTGGAATTTGACTAGGGTAGGTCGGCTGTGATGGCCGAGTGGTTAAGGCGTTAGACTCGAAATCTAATGGGATATTCCTCACAGGTTCGAATCCTGTTCACAGCGTTCTTTTGATAAATTCAATAAATATATCCCTAATTCAAGAATATGTATCCGCTTTCCGATTCTATGACTTGATGTATCAAGATTACATGATGAATTATCTTCCAACACATTTCCGATTCGGCCTTCATTTTATTTCTTAAATACGTAAATATCCTACCGTTTTTATTGGAATTTGACTAGGGTAGGTCGGCTGTGATGGCCGAGTGGTTAAGGCGTTAGACTCGAAATCTAATGGGTTATTCCCTCACAGGTTCGAATCCTGTTCACAGCGTTCTTTTGATACTTCAATAAATATATACCCTAATTCAAGAATATGTATCCGCTTAACTATGACTTGATGTATCAAGATTACATGATGAATTATCTTCCAACACATTTCCGATTCGGCCTTCATTTTGTTTGTTAAATACGTAAATTTCCTACCGTTTTTATTGGAATTTGACTAGGGTAGGTCGGCTGTGATGGCCGAGTGGTTAAGGCGTTAGACTCGAAATCTAATGGGTTATTCCCTCACAGGTTCGAATCCTGTTCACAGCGCTCTTTCTTAATACTTCAATAAATATATACCCTAATTCAAGAATATGTATCCGCTTAATATGACTTGATGTATCAAGATTACATGATGAATTATCTTCCAACACATTTCCGATTCGGCCTTCATTTTGTTTCTTAAATACGTAAATATCCTACCGTTTTTTTGGAATTTGACTAGGGTAGGTCGGCTGTGATGGCCGAGTGGTTAAGGCGTTAGACTCGAAATCTAATGGGATATTCCCTCACAGGTTCGAATCCTGTTCACAGCGTTCTTTTGATACTTCAATAAATATATACCCTAATTCAAGAATATGTATCCGCTTAACTATGACTTGATGTATCAAGATTACATGATGAATTATCTTCCAACACATTTCCGATTCGGCCTTCATTTTGTTTGTTAAATACGTAAATATCCTACCGTTTTTTGTGGAATTTGACTAGGGTAGGTCGGCTGTGATGGCCGAGTGGTTAAGGCGTTAGACTCGAAATCTAATGGGATATTCCCTCACAGGTTCGAATCCTGTTCACAGCGTTCTTTTTTGATACTTCAATAAATATATACCCTAATTCAAGAATATGTATCCGCTGAACTATGACTTGATGTATCAAGATTACATGATGAATTATCTTCCAACACATTTCCGATTCGGCCTTCATTTTGTTTGTTAAATACGTAAATATCCTACCGTTTTTTATTGGAATTTGACTAGGGTAGGTCGGCTGTGATGGCCGAGTGGTTAAGGCGTTAGACTCGAAATCTAATGGGATATTCCCTCACAGGTTCGAATCCTGTTCACAGCGTTCTTTTGATACTTCAATAAATATATACCCTAATTCAAGAATATGTATCCGCTGAACTATGACTTGATGTATCAAGATTACATGATGAATTATCTTCCAACACATTTCCGATTCGGCCTTCATTTTGTTTGTTAAATACGTAAATATCCTACCGTTTTTTGGAATTTTTTTGACTAATTGGGCGTTAGGTCGGCTGTGATGGCCGAGTGGTTAAGGCGTTAGACTCGAAATCTAATGGGATATTCCCTCACAGGTTCGAATCCTGTTCACAGCGTTCTTTTTGATACTTCAATAAATATATACCCTAATTCAAGAATATGTATCCGCTTAACTATGACTTGATGTATCAAGATTACATGATGAATTATCTTCCAACACATTTCCGATTCGGCCTTCATTTTGTTTGTTAAATACGTAAATATCCTACCGTTTTTATTGGAATTTGATAGGTAGGTCGGCTGTGATGGCCGAGTGGTTAAGGCGTTAGACTCGAAATCTAATGGGATATTCCCTCACAGGTTCGAATCCTGTTCACAGCGTTCTTTTTGATACTTCAATAAATATATACCCTAATTCAAGAATATGTATCCGCTTAACTATGACTTGATGTATCAAGATTACATGATGAATTATCTTCCATTTCCGATTCGATTTTGTTTGTTAAATACGTAAATATCCTACCGTTTTTATTGGAATTTGATCTTCCGTTAGACTCGAAATCTAATGGGATTTCCTCACAGATTCGCGTTCTTTTTGATACTTCAATTTTGTTTGTCCGCTTAACTATGACTTGATGTATCAAGATTACATGATGAAATCTTCCAACACATTTCCTTCGGCCTTCATTTTGTTTTTATTAAATACGTAAATTTCCTACCGTTTTTATTGGAATTTGACTAGGTAGGTCGGCTGTGATGGCCGAGTGGTTAAGGCGTTAGACTCGAAATCTAATGGGATATTCCCTCACAGGTTCGAATCCTGTTCACAGCGTTCTTTTTGTTACTTCAATAAATATATACCCTAATTCAAGAATATGTATCCGCTTAACTATGACTTGATGTATCAAGATTACATGATGAATTATCTTCCAACACATTTCCGATTCGGCCTTCATTTTGTTTGTTAAATACGTAAATATCCTACCGTTTTTATTGGAATTTGACTAGGGTAGGTCGGCTGTGATGGCCGAGTGGTTAAGGCGTTAGACTCGAAATCTAATGGGATATTCCCTCACAGGTTCGAATCCTGTTCACAGCGTTCTTTTTGATACTTCAATAAATATATACCCTAATTCAAGAATATGCATCCGCTTAACTATGACTTGATGTATCAAGATTACATGATGAATTATCTTCCAACACATTTCCAAATTCGGCCTTCATTTTGTTTGTTACATACGTAAATATCCTACCGTTTTTATTGGAATTTGACGAAGGTAGGTCGGCTGTGATGGCCGAGTGGTTAAGGCGTTAGACTCGAAATCTAATGGGATATTCCCTCACAGGTTCGAATCCTGTTCACAGCGTTCTTTTTGATACTTCAATAAATATATACCCTAATTCAAGAATATGTATCCGCTTAACTATGACTTGATGTATCAAGATTACATGATGAATTATCTTCCAACACATTTCCGATTCGGCCTTCATTTTGTTTCTTAAATACGTAAATATCCTACCGTTTTTATTGGAATTTGACTAGGGTAGGTCGGCTGTGATGGCCGAGTGGTTAAGGCGTTAGACTCGAAATCTAATGGGATATTCCCTCACAGGTTCGAATCCTGTTCACAGCGTTCTTTTGATACTTCAATAAATATATACCCTAATTCAAGAATATGCATCCGCTTAACTATGACTTGATGTATCAAGATTACATGATGAATTATCTTCCAACACATTTCCGATTCGGCCTTCATTTTGTTTCTTAAATACGTAAATATCCTACCGTTTTTATTGGAATTTGACTAGGGTAGGTCGGCTGTGATGGCCGAGTGGTTTAAGGCGTTAGACTCGAAATCTAATGGGATATTCCCTCACAGGTTCGAATCCTGTTCACAGCGTTCTTTTTGATACTTCAATAAATATATACCCTAATTCAAGAATATGTATCCGCTTAACTATGACTTGATGTATCAAGATTACATGATGAATTATCTTCCAACACATTTCCGATTCGGCCTTCATTTTGTTTCTTAAATACGTAAATATCCTACCGTTTTATTGGAATTTGACTAGGTAGGTCGGCTGTGATGGCCGAGTGGTTAAGGCGTTAGACTCGAAATCTAATGGGATATTCCTCACAGGTTCGAATCCTGTTCACAGCGTTCTTTTGATACTTCAATAAATATATACCCTAATTCAAGAATATGTATCCGCTTAACTATGACTTGATGTATCAAGATTACATGATGAATTATCTTCCAACACATTTCCGATTCGGCCTTCATTTTGTTTGTTTAAATACGTAAATATCCTACCGTTTTTATTGGAATTTGACTAGGGTAGGTCGGCTGTGATGGCCGAGTGGTTAAGGCGTTAGACTCGAAATCTAATGGGATATTCCCTCACAGGTTCGAATCCTGTTCACAGCGTTCTTTTTTGATACTTCAAAATAAATATATACCCTAATTCAAGAATATGCATCCGCTTAACTATGACTTGATGTATCAAGATTACATGATGAATTATCTTCCAAATCACATTTCCAATAAATATATTCGGCCTTCATTTTGTTTCTTAAATACGTAAATATCCTACCGTTTTTATTGGAATTTGACTAGGGTAGGTCGGCTGTGATGGCCGAGTGGTTAAGGCGTTAGACTCGAAATCTAATGGGATATTCCTCACAGGTTCGAATCCTGTTCACAGCGTTCTTTTGATACTTCAATAAATATATACCCTAATTCAAGAATATGTATCCGCTTAACTATGACTTGATGTATCAAGATTACATGATGAATTATCTTCCAACACATTTCCGATTCGGCCTTCATTTTGTTTCTTAAATACGTAAATATCCTACCGTTTTTATTGGAATTTGACTAGGGTAGGTCGGCTGTGATGGCCGAGTGGTTAAGGCGTTAGACTCGAAATCTAATGGGATATTCCCTCACAGGTTCGAATCCTGTTCACAGCGTTCTTTTTTTGATACTTCAATAAATATATACCCTAATTCAAGAATATGTATCCGCTTAACTATGACTTGATGTATCAAGATTACATGATGAATTATCTTCCAACACATTTCCGATTCGGCCTTCATTTTGTTTGTTAAATACGTAAATATCCTACCGTTTTTATTGGAATTTGACTAGGTGGGCTCGGCTGTGATGGTCGAGTGTTAAGGCGTTAGACTCGAAATCTAATGGGATATTCCCTCAAGGTTCGAATCCTGTTAGACTCGAAAATATATACCCTAATTCAAGGGATATTCCACATTTCATTCAGGTTTCGAATCCTGTTTTACAATTTGCGTTCTTTTGGCCGATGGTTACTTCAACTCGAAATATATATTCCTCACAGGTTCGAATTCAAGAATATAAATATATACCCTAATTCAAGAATATGTATCCGCTGAACTATGACTTGATGTATCAAGATTACATGATGAATTATCTTCCAACACATTTCCGATTCGGCCTTCATTTTGTTTGTTAAATACGTAAATATCCTACCGTTTTATTGGAATTTGACTAGTGTAGGTCGGCTGTGATGGCCGAGTGGTTAAGGCGTTAGACTCTCGAAATCTAATGGGATATTCCCTCACAGGTTCGAATCCTGTTCACAGCGTTCTTTTTGATACTTCAATAAATATATACCCTAATTCAAGAATATGTATCCGCTGAACTATGACTTGATGTATCAAGATTACATGATGAATTATCTTCCAACACATTTCCGAATTCGGCCTTCATTTTGTTTCTTAAATACGTAAATATCCTACCGTTTTTATTGGAATTTGACTAGGGTAGGTCGGCTGTGATGGCCGTGGTTAACGTTAGACTCGTTAAATGGGATATTCGTTAGACTCGAAATCTAATGGGATATTCCCTCATACCCTAATTCGAATCCTGTTCACAGCGTTCTTTTGATACTTCAATAAATATATACCTAATTCAAATTATGCATCCGCTTAACTATGACTTGATGTATCAAGATTACATGATGAATTATCTTCCAACACATTTCCGATTCGGCCTTCATTTTGTTTCTTAAATACGTAAATATCCTACCGCTTTTATTGGAATTGGACTAGGCTGGGCTGGCTGAGATGGCCGAGTGTTTAAGGCGTTAGACTCGAAATCTAATGGGATATTCCCTCACAGGTTCGAATCCTGTTCACAGCGTTCTTTTTGATACTTCAATAAATATATACCCTAATTCAAGAATATGTATCCGCTGAACTATGACTTGATGTATCAAGATTACATGATGAATTATCTTCCAACACATTTCCGATTCGGCCTTCATTTTGTTTGTTAAATACGTAAATATCCTACCGTTTTTATTGGAATTTGACTAGGGTATCAGGCTGTGATGGCCGAGTGGTTTAAGGCGTTAGACTCGAAAATCTAATGGGATATTCCTCACAGGTTCGAATCCTGTTCACAGCGTTCTTTTTGATACTTCAATAAATATATACCCTAATTCAAGAATATGTATCCGCTGAACTATGACTTGATGTATCAAGATTACATGATGAATTATCTTCCAACACATTTCCAAATTCGGCCTTCATTTTGATTCATAATACGTAAATATCCTACCGTTTTTATTGGAATTTGACGAGGGTAGGTCGGCTGTGATGGCCGAGTGGTTAAGGCGTTAGACTCGAAATCTAATGGGATATTCCCTCACAGGTTCGAATCCTTTTCACAGCGTTCTTTTTGATACTTCAATAAATATATACCCTAATTCAAGAATATGCATCCGCTTAACTATGACTTGATGTATCAAGATTACATGATGAATTATCTTCCAACACATTTCCGATTCGGCCTTCATTTTGTTTGTTAAATACGTAAATTTCCTACCGTTTTTATTGGAATTTGACTAGGGTAGGTCGGCTGTGATGGCCCGAGTGGTTAAGGCGTTAGACTCGAAAATCTAATGGGATATTCCTCACAGGTTCGAATCCTGTTCACAGCGTTCTTTTGATACTTCAATAAATATATACCCTAATTCAAGAATATGCATCCGCTTAACTATGACTTGATGTATCAAGATTACATGATGAATTATCTTCCAACACATTTCCAAATTCGGCCTTCATTTTGTTTGTTACATACGTAAATATCCTACCGTTTTTATTGGAATTTGACTAGTGTAGGTCGGCTGTGATGGCCGAGTGGTTAAGGCGTTAGACTCGAAATCTAATGGGATATTCCCTCACAGGTTCGAATCCTGTTCACAGCGTTCTTTTTGATACTTCAATAAATATATACCCTAATTCAAGAATATGTATCCGCTTAACTATGACTTGATGTATCAAGATTACATGATGAATTATCTTCCAACACATTTCCGATTCGGCCTTCATTTTGTTTCTTAAATACGTTTTTGCTTACGAATATCCTACCGTTTTTTCCCTGGAATTTGACTAATAAATATATACCCTAATTCAAGAATATGTATCCGTATGGTCAAGGCTGTGATGGCCGAAATACGTAAATATCCTACCGGTTAAGGCGTTAGACTCGAAATCTAATGGGATATTCCCTCACAGGTTCGAATCCTGTTCACAGCGTTCTTTTTGATACTTCAATAAATATATACCATAATCCTTAATTCAAGAATATATATCCGCTGAACTATGACTTGATGTATCAAGATTACATGATGAATTATCTTCCAACACATTTCCGATTCGGCCTTCATTTTGTTTCTTAAATACGTAAATATCCTACAGTTTTTATTGGAATTTGACTAGGGTAGGTCGGCTGTGATGGCCGAGTGGTTAAGGCGTTAGACTCGAAATCTAATGGGATATTCCCTCACAGGTTCGAATCCTGTTCACAGCGATCTTTTTGATACTTCAATAAATATATACCCTAATTCAAGAATATGTATCCGCTTAATTCAAGATTACAATAATTATCTTCCAACATCCGATTCGGCCTTCATTTTGACTTGATGTAAATCCTAATTGATTTGACATGGTCGAATTATCTTCCAAATCAATGGGATTTCCCTCATTCGGCCTTTCATTTTTTTTGATTAATAAATATATACGTAAATATCCTAACTATTTTTATCAAGATTGATGAATTTCTTCCAACTTTCCAATTCGGCCTTCATTTTGTCGGTAAATATCCTGATTTGCCGAGTGGTTAATGGCCGAGTGTTTAAGACGTTAGACTCGAAATCTAATGGGATATTCCCTCACAGGTTCGAATCCTGTTCACAGCGTTCTTTTTTGATACTTCAATAAATATATACCCTAATTCAAGAATATGAATCCGCTTAACTATGACTTCTTTTGATGTATCCGCTTAACTATGACTTGATGTATCAAGATTACATGATGAATTATCTTCCAACACATTTCCGATTCGGCCTTCATTTTGTTTCTTAAATACGTAAATATCCTACCGTTTTTATTGGAATTTGACTAGGGTAGGTCGGCTGTGATGGCCGAGTGGTTAAGGCGTTAGACTCGAAATCTAATGGGATATTCCCTCACAGGTTCGAATCCTGTTCACAGCGTTCTTTTTGATACTTCAATAAATATATACCCTAATTCAAGAATATGTATCCGCTTAACTATGACTTGATGTATCAAGATTACATGATGAATTATCTTCCAACACATTTCCGATTCGGCCTTCATTTTGTTTGTTAAATACGTAAATATCCTACCGTTTTTTTTTGGAATTTGACTAGGGTAGGTCGGCTGTGATGGCCGAGTGGTTAAGGCGTTAGACTCGAAATCTAATGGGATATTCCTCACAAGTTCGAATCCTGTTCACAGCGTTCTTTTTGATACTTCAATAAATATATACCCTAATTCAAGAATATGCATCCGCTTAACTATGACTTGATGTATCAAGATTACATGATGAATTATCTTCCAACACATTTCCGATTCGGCCTTCATTTTGTTTCTTAAATACGTAAATATCCTACCGTTTTTATTGGAATTTGACTAGGGTAGGTCGGCTGTGATGGCCGAGTGGTTAAGGCGTTAGACTCGAAATCTAATGGGATATTCCTTCACAGGTTCGAATCCTGTTCACAGCGTTCTTTTTGATACTTCAATAAATATATACCCTAATTCAAGAATATGTATCCGCTGAACTATGACTTGATGTATCAAGATTACATGATGAATTATCTTCCAACACATTTCCGATTCGGCCTTCATTTTGTTTCTTAAATACGTAAATATCCTACCGTTTTTTTTTTGGAATTTGACTAGGTAGGTCGGCTGTGATGGCCGAGTGGTTAAGGCGTTAGACTCGAAATCTAATGGGATATTCCTCACAGGTTCGAATCCTGTTCACAGCGTTCTTTTGATACTTCAATAAATATATACCCTAATTCAAGAATATGTATCCGCTTAACTATGACTTGATGTATCAAGATTACATGATGAATTATCTTCCAACACATTTCCGATTCGGCCTTCATTTTGTTTCTTAAATACGTAAATATCCTACCGTTTTTATTGGAATTTGACTAGGGTAGGTCGGTCTGTGATGGCCGAGTGGTTAAGGCGTTAGACTCGAAATCTAATGGGATATTCCCTCACAGGTTCGAATCCTGTTCACAGCGTTCTTTTGATACTTCAATAAATATATACCCTAATTCAAGAATATGTATCCGCTTAACTATGACTTGATGTATCAAGATTACATGATGAATTATCTTCCAACACATTTCCGATTCGGCCTTCATTTTGTTTCTTAAATACGTAAATATCCTACCGTTTTTTTGGAATTTGACTAGGGTAGGTGGCCGGCTGTGATGGCCGAGTGGTTAAGGCGTTAGACTCGAAATCTAATTCAAGATATTCCCTCACAGGTTCGAATCCTGTTCACAGCGTTCTTTTGATAATTCAATAAATATATAATGGGATATAATTCAAGAATATGTATCCGCTTAACTATGACTTGATGTATCAAGATTACATGATGAATTATCTTCCAACACATTTCCGATTCGGCCTTCATTTTGTTTGTTAAATACGTAAATATCCTACCGTTTTTATTGGAATTTGACTAGGGTAGGTCGGCTGTGATGGCCGAGTGGTTAAGGCGTTAGACTCGAAATCTAATGGGATATTCCCTCACAGGTTCGAATCCTGTTCACAGCGTTCTTTTTTGATACTTCAATAAATATATACCCTAATTCAAGAATATGTATCCGCTTAACTATGACTTGATGTATCAAGATTACATGATGAATTATCTTCCAACACATTTCCGATTCGGCCTTCATTTTGTTTGTTAAATACGTAAATATCCTACCGTTTTTATTGGAATTTGACTAGGGTAGGTCGGCTGTGATGGCCGAGTGGTTAAGGCGTTAGACTCGAAATCTAATGGGATATTCCCTCACAGGTTCGAATCCTGTTCACAGCGTTCTTTTGATACTTCAATAAATATATACCCTAATTCAAGAATATGTATCCGCTTAACTATGACTTGATGTATCAAGATTACATGATGAATTATCTTCCAACACATTTCCAATTCGGCCTTCATTTTGTTTGTTAAATACGTAAATATCCTACCGTTTTTTTTTGGAATTTGACTAGGGTAGGTCGGCTGTGATGGCCGAGTGGTTAAGGCGTTAGACTCGAAATCTAATGGGATATTCCTCACAGGTTCGAATCCTGTTCACAGCGTTCTTTTGATACTTCAATAAATATATACCCCTAATTCAAGAATATGTATCCGCTTAACTATGACTTGATGTATCAAGATTACATGATGAATTATCTTCCAACACATTTCCGATTCGGCCTTCATTTTGTTTGTTAAATACGTAAATATCCTACCGTTTTTATTGGAATTTGACTAGGGTAGGTCGGCTGTGATGGCCTCGAGTGGTTAAAACGTTAGACTCGAAATCTAATGGGATATTCCCTCACAGGTTCGAATCCTGTTCACAGCGTTCTTTTGATACTTCAATAAATATATACCCTAATTCAATTCAAGAATATGTATCCGCTTAACTATGACTTGATGTATCAAGATTACATGATGAATTATCTTCCAACACATTTCCGATTCGGCCTTCATTTTGTTTGTTAAATACGTAAATATCCTACCGTTTTTATTGGAATTTGACTAGGGTAGGTCGGCTGTGATGGCCGAGTGGTTAAGGCGTTAGACTCGAAATCTAATGGGATATTCCTCACAGGTTCGAATCCTGTTCACAGCGTTCTTTTTGATACTTCAATAAATATATACCTAATTCAAGAATATGTATCCGCTTAACTATGACTTGATGTATCAAGATTACATGATGAATTATCTTCAACACATTTCCAATTCGGCCTTCATTTTGTTTCTTAAATACGTAAATATCCTACCGTTTTTATTGGAATTTGACTAGGGTAGGTCGGCTGTGATGGCCGAGTGGTTAAGGCGTTAGACTCGAAATCTAATGGGATATTCCTCACAGGTTCGAATCCTGTTCACAGCGTTCTTTTTGATACTTCAATAAATATATACCCTAATTCAAGAATATGTATCCGCTTAACTATGACTTGATGTATCAAGATTACATGATGAATTATCTTCCAACACATTTCCGATTCGGCCTTCATTTTGTTTGTTAAATACGTAAATATCCTACCGTTTTTATTGGAATTTGACTAGGGTAGGTCGGCTGTGATGGCCGAGTGGTTAAGGCGTTAGACTCGAAATCTAATGGGATATTCCCTCACAGGTTCGAATCCTGTTCACAGCGTTCTTTTTGATACTTCAATAAATATATACCCTAATTCAAGAATATGTATCCGCTTAACTATGACTTGATGTATCAAGATTACATGATGAATTATCTTCCAACACATTTCCGATTCGGCCTTCATTTTGTTTCTTAAATACGTAAATATCCTACCGTTTTTATTGGAATTTGACTAGGGTAGGTCGGCTGTGATGGCCAGTGGTTAAGGCGTTAGACTCGAAATCTAATGGGATATTCCCTCACAGGTTCGAATCCTGTTCACAGCGTTCTTTTTTGATACTTCAATAAATATATACCCTAATTCAAGAATATGTATCCGCTTAACTATGACTTGATGTATCAAGATTACATGATGAATTATCTTCCAACACATTTCCGATTCGGCCTTCATTTTGTTTGTTAAATACGTAAATATCCTACCGTTTTTTATTGGAATTTGACTAGGGTAGGTCGGCTGTGATGGCCGAGTGGTTAAGGCGTTAGACTCGAAATCTAATGGGATATTCCCTCACAGGTTCGAATCCTGTTCACAGCGTTCTTTTGATACTTCAATAAATATATACCCTAATTCAAGAATATGTATCCGCTTAACTATGACTTGATGTATCAAGATTACATGATGAATTATCTTCCAACACATTTCCGATTCGGCCTTCATTTTGTTTGTTAAATACGTAAATATCCTACCGTTTTTATTGGAATTTGACTAGGGTAGGTCGGCTGTGATGGCCGAGTAATGGGAAATTCCCTTACAGGTTCGAATCCTGTTCACGCGTTAGACTCGAAATCTAATGGGATATTCCCTCACAGGTTCGAATCCTGTTCACAGCGTTCTTTTTGAAATGATACTTCAATAAATATATGTTTAAGTGTTCAAGAATATTCCTATCGAATCCTTGCATAAACTATATATACTTGATGTATCAAGATTACATTGATGTATCAATGAATTATCTTCCAACACATTTCCGATTCGGCCTTCATTTTGTTTCTTAAATACGTAAATATCCTACCGTTTTTTATTGGAATTTGACTAGGGTAGGTCGGCTGTGATGGCCAGTGTTTAAGGCGTTAGACTCGAAATCTAATGGGATATTCCTCACAGGTTCGAATCCTGTTCACAGCGTTCTTTTTATACTTCAATAAATATATACCCTAATTCAAGAATATGCATCCGCTGAACTATGACTTGATGTATCAAAGATTACATGATGAATTATCTAATGACCCATCTAAAGTCTAATGTTGGATATTTACGAATTGAAGAATCAAAATGAACGCCGTGAACAAGTGTCGGACATGTTGGTGAACATATCACATTATGTATGTTCAATGTATTAAGTAATGTTTCAGTAGACATTCTTAAAACAAGGATCAATGTATATTTTTATCGAAGATGTCTTATGATTGTACCAACTCTTTACTTTTACCATTAATATTCAATATGTATATTTTTCTGGCTATTTTTACCTCTTAGTTCTGTGTTCCAAACCCAGAACCAAATGAATTCCTAATTTTTTATACTTATATGCTCTCCATTTTAAATCTTTTGTCGTTTTATATCTAATTCGACTTGACCATTAACTTCCCATATATATATATATATATATATATATATATATATATGACTACTAAGCAATAAATCCCAAATTACCTCTCATTGTTATTTCAGCAGACGAATATGTAGCTCGTCTTTCTTTTCAACCCCGATGTGGGCTGAGTTCGTGTCAGATATAGAAATTTAACTGTGATAGCACCAAAAAAGAATGAAAAAAGAAAACAAAGAAAGAACTGTCGTAAAACTACTACACAATTTATCTATTTCAATGTTTCAGTCAGACGAAAGGCACAAGTCAAGTAGAAGGGGAGGATGGAAGTTATTTGTCTTAATGGGAAGAAGTTTTATAAAATTAAACCCAAATATTAACCTTATGACATTAATTTCGGTTTATATGCAGAATGAAATATTGATTTAAAATTAAAATTGGAATAAAAGGGATTTTAAATATACCTTTAAAATATATAGATAAAAGGATGTAATGGTTTAATGGAAAGCGTGTTTGAGAGATCTTAGTGTACGAGAAAATTTATCAATCATCATACTTATTATAAAACCCAGGTTGTGTGTGTGTGTGTCTGTGTGTGTCTGTACGTTTATATATTGGATCGGATTTCCTACATTTTTCAACCGATTTCAACAAAACTTCACAGGACTACGTAAAATTACCTTGCGGTGATTCTGACAGCGCCAAAAATTGGAAAAACACAATTGTTTTTGCACGAAATCAATTTGAAAACACGATTAAGAGACATAACCAGAATGAAAGGGGGACAACTCATATCGAGTTATACTTATTATAAAACCCAGGTTGTTTGTGTGTGTGTGTTTGTGTGCGTGTGTGTGTGTGTGTTCGTTTATATATGGGATCGGATTTCCTACATTTTTCAACCGATTTCAACAAAACTTCACTTTTTTGGCAGGTAGTGTTTCTTATTGTCTTGCACACTTTTTTCTTTATTTTTACATTCAGAATGCTTTAAAAATTCCATTTACAAGACAATTGTTTATAATAAAATTCAATTCAATCGGTAGACTCATAACGATTGAAAACAATGTTTTTGTTTGAGTTTGGGTTTAACCAATTCGTAAAAAAGAAAACAAAAAAATACTAATTAAGACATGCGTGTCCGTCAACCTTAAACAATAATCTTTGTCAATTTTATTTTTCAGTCTTTATGATGGTCGATACTTGATCTATCTCTTACTGTTACATCCCCGGGCAACGCCGGGCTATACTGCTAGTAATTAATATAGGTAATGTTGTTATAGAGGAGTTAATATAGAAATTAGAATTAGTGTTGAAAGTGAGTGAATATTATAGAAATATTGTAGCTAATTACAAATTCAAATTCCATAATATATATTTACTTTAATGAGCTACTATAGTTCCATAATATTCACTCCTCTCTAACTCTTCAAATGTTGAATATATGACAGTTATGTTAATTTACCCATGCGCGCATGGTCTCTCCTACCTATAAATAAGAGCAGGTACTGCCTTTTAGGGGAAGGTGGTTTCCCGAAGTCAGCTCTCATAGTCGGACCGAATATCCTTGCTGTAACACTCTCGAGACTATGCAGTCACAACTTTGCTGGCCTTGTCATGTTGCAAGGGTGAGTGGCAACAGAATGACTAAAGTTCTCATTTACGCACAGCTTGACAGTGGGCAAGAGAATGTTGGACGGGCATGGCTCAGGCATAAAGACAAGCTAAGGAGTAACCTCTCAGTTGTCAATGCACCTCATACTAACTTCGAGCGAGTTGCTCTGGATAGAAATAACTGTACATATTTACGCCAGAGTGGTATCAAAAATTTCAAAATCAGTTGTGTTTATCGAACAAGACATGAAAGAAAATGGTGAAAGATATATAGATAAAAGGATGTAAGGTTTTAATGAAAAGACCGTTTGGAAGATCTTAGAGGAGGAGAAAGTTTATTAATTACAATTAATATAGGTAAAGAGGTTATAGAGGGTTTACCAGCGCTACATTATTACCAGCTACGAATTTCTAAACCAATCAAATTATTATTAGCAATATATCATTAACAGCAATGAATTTTTGAAGAAAAAATTATTACCAGCAATACATTTTTAGCAGCAATGAATTTTTGAATGAAAATCTTTTTACCCGCAGTACATTATTACCAACAATTAATTTTTCACGCAAAAATTATTACCAGCAATACATTATTATCAGCAATTAATTTTTGAAGGAAAAAATTATTACCAGAAATACATTATTACCAGCAATTAATATCTGAAAAAATATTACCCGCCATACATTTTTGGAGGAAAATATTACCAGCAATAGAAATCTGGTCGGCATTAAATTACCCTTTTAGGTTGATACATCAAAAAATAAAACAAAATCGAATATTCAGGTCAATAGATGAATATAAAGAAATATACTACTTCGTAAATAAATGAAGCGTCTATTCAAATATGAGTATCCGCTGAAAATAATGGTTAAAGTGACGAATTTACCGTTTGGATATAAAACTGAACAGATATGAAAAATTCGAAGAATTTGATACGAGGAAGATTACGTTTAAAGGCATGTTTCAAATTTTGCTTGGTCGGTAAGGCGGCTCCCAGGACGAATCCGTTAAGGCACGTCGGATCTAAATTCCTCTGCCCAGGGGGACGCAGATTCGAGTACTAGCAGACAAGGTATATATTTTCTTTAATAAGATTTCCTGAATATTCACGCCAGAAATGAAATAAATATACTGTATGATAAATATCAACTAAAAAATAACGTTTAAAGTTATCATATATATATATATATATATATATATATATATATATATATATATATATATATTTGGTTGGATAGATGTGAGTTTGTGACCCTGGGTTTACGCTTTAGCGATCGTCAGACAAACTGATTAATGTTTTAAAAATTTGGGTTTATGTAGATTTATGCGTATTGGTGTTATTGTGGAAGTGGTGGGGAAATTTCTTCGTTTTGTCATTCATCGTACTAACGCAAACATCGATGTATGCAGACACATATACATACTTGGTCGTCCGTCGGGACTCATACATATATAAACATATGTGGGCAGTTTCGGCTATGACACATGTATGTATACGGGTGGTGTTATGTCTATACATACGCATTTGTATGTTGAAATGTTGAAATCTAAACATTGGAAGTGTGGCTGAAATGTCTCGTTGATGTGTACATGTCATATGTATTTTCCAGCTGGAAAATATTTCCTCGCATGTATGTATGGTGGGGTTTGTGTAAAATTATGATAGGTAAAAATTATTATTATTTATATTTATTTTTAAATTTTTGAAAAAAAAAAATGGGGCTTTATTTGTTATATTTAAAGCTGGTTATTTGTTTGTTTTTGGTGACTGTATATATGTAACAGGTAGAAATTTGTAATCCTTATTGGTTAATTTATATGGTGATGTTTAGTTTAATATTCAATGTGCTGGGTGAGAGGGTGGTTCAATTTAATAACGGGTTTATATGGTATGATGTGATAGTAATGTTTCAAGGGATTGGAGACAATGATAGTTAGCTAATAGTTATTGTGAATTGGTAGAAACTGTAAATTGGTAGAAATGATTAGTAACGGTGGTGGGAGAATGATAAAACCATGAATGTAGTTTTAGTGGTGGTAGCTTGAACTAAAAAGTGGTTGTTGGTGTTTTATTTTATTTTTGTTTTATTTTGTTATATGTATTAATTTATTTTGGTATAAATCCTGATAATAGGTATTCTGTGTAAAATTATGGTAGTTGGAGATTGCTATAATTTTTAATTTTTAATTACAAAATTATTATTGTTATTATATTAAAGCTGCCTGGTAATAGGTGTTTATTCTCATGGTTACATATGGAAATTATATCTGATATATATAAATTAAATAAATTATATCTGATATATATAAATTATTATCAGATATAATTTCCATATGTAACCATGAGAATAAACACCTATATATATATATATATATATATATATATATATATATATATATATATATATATATATATATATATATATATATAGTCTCTGAGGGACGTTATACGAAATTCCTCAGAGGAAAAAACGCGTCGGCTAACAATAGTGGGTTTTTTTTTTTTTTGTTCTCTTGACTTTTAATTCATTTTTGCTCCTTTACATATAAACTATACCGGAAAATAATTCACGCACACACATACACGCGCACATACGCACACGCACACACGCACGCGCGCACACACAGAGACACATATATATATATATATATATATATATATATATATATATATATATATATATAGGTAACTATACTTGTTTCGAAAAACCTTGGAATTTTTGATTTGCCAATCTCGAAGGAAAAAAAGGTTTTAAAAAAAAGAAAGAGCTAGAAACATGAAAGTCTGTCGAAAAAAATCGCACAAATACAGGTTAAAAGCCCAAAGAAAAAAACCCGATACGAGTAAACAACTAACAAAAGAGCTCAATACAACCGTAGAGCAGACCTAGTCAAACCTAGTGAGCCAGACAAACCTACCGAGGTTTCACCTAAGCGGATCGTCAGGGAAAGCTGGGAGCCAGCTTATATCTATATATCTATCTATCTATCTATCTATCTATCTATCTATCTATCTATATATATATATATATATATATATATATATATATATATAAAAAGTGAACATAGAAGTCAACACGTAGAGGCGACAGTCTGTTTCATGCTTGACGCAATCGTCAGGCCACGAGTGCTGTTATTTTTCCTAAAAATAACAACACTCTAAGTGTTGACTTCTATGTTCACTTTTATATTTACACACGCTCTATCTCTGATATTGAGCACTCTATCCCATAAATATAGTACATCTTAAGACTATATTTCTTCATATATATATATATATATATATATATATATATATATATATATATATATATATATATGTCTACTCATCTCTATTTATCTCAATTGGTTAATATCTATTTATCTATCTATCTACGAATTGGTTTTGGAAAAGGGTCAAACATGATGTTTTTTTTTTGTTTTTTTTTTGGTGGAGGAGGGAAGGGTTTTCTTTTCGTCTGCCAGGCAAACAGTCAGCATCCCCACAGATTTAACTATAATTCCCTGTTTATTAATATTAACCTCATTCTGTTCATATCTATTTCTTCATGCGGGAGACATCTCGGTCCGCTTTGTAGATTGCGCCGAGATTTTCCTATCCGCCATTTTGCTTTGTCTCACAAGAAACGATCCACTATTGTAAGTACATTTCGAGTCGATAAATATATTTCCGCTTGAATATCTTTACAAAAATAATGCTGCAAAGAATATGCGCACTTTTAGCATTTATTTCATTAATCACGTTTCAGTCCATTTTACCGAAAGCAAATTCAATCAGTTATAAACGTGATGCTATGAAAATTGGGTCAAGTAGGCATTGTTGTTAAATAGTAAAATTGAATGAAACTGCATCAGAAAATAGAACATGAAAAACAGAAATTAACTTCCCAGTGGGTTCCTGATTTGGCGTTGTCTGTTGTGGTACATATGTACCATTCTTTCTTTCTTTCTTTCTTTCTTTCTTTCTTTCTTTCTTTCCATCTATCTATGGAAATCTATTTATATCCATCAGTTTATCGCTCGAGTAATCATCGATTTCAAACAGTTCGCATCTGTATCAGCCTGTTCACATCTATCTTTCTATCTAGCTAGCTATCTATCTCAGTCTTTTAATACACATCTAGCTATCCCAATCTGTTCATATCTATCTATCTATCTATCTATCTATCTATCTATCTATCTATCTAACCCAATCTGTTCATATCTATCTATCTATCTATCTATCTATCTATCTATCTATCTATCTATCTATCTAACCCAATCTGTTCATATCTATCTATCTATCTATCTATCTATCTATCTATCTAACCCAATCTGTTCATATTCATTCATCTATCTATCTATCTATCTATCATCTATCTATCTATCTATCTATCTATCTATCTAACCCAATCTGTTCATATTCATCTATCTATCTATCTATCTATCTATCTATCTATCTATCTATCTATCTATATATTGGACGGTTTCCTCAAAGATGAAGAAGAAACCCGAGGCAATGGATGTATGGTTCTACAGAAGGATGTTCGGGATACATGGAGCGAGCGTGTGAGTAACGATGGGGTCTTGGAGAGGATGCAAACAAGGAGGAAGCTTATACGCAACATCAGTTAGAGGCATCTGAAATTTCTTGAACACAATAAAGTTTGGAGAACCTGATACTCACAGGTCGAATAGAGGGAAAGAGAGACAAGAGAAAGCAACGCGTGACATACTTTGGGGAAGTGGCAGAGGGACGAATGTTATTGAGAGCTACAAGGGATAGGGAGACGTGGAGAGCCATGATCACCTACGTCCTGAAAGGACACAGCACATAAAAAGAAAAAAGAAGCTTTGATAATGTCATGGTAATTTACCCACGCACACAGAGACTCTCCAAGCTATAAATAGGAGCAGGTACTGCCTTTTGTATGGGGAAGTTTCCAGCAGTCATCTCTGGCAGTAGGACAGAACATTCTTGCAGTAATACTCTCGTTTGTATATGTTTGTATTACTGCCTATATTATTAAAGACATTTTTATGTTTAACGTTCTTTTTTTATAGATACAAGTATTTAAGTAAATGCTCTGTTTATAATAAACAGTATTAAATAACATTCAGGCCGGTAAATGTTATTTAATACTGTTTATTATAAACAGAGCATATACTTAAATACTTGTATCTATAAAAAAAAAGAACGTTAAACATAAAAATGTCTTTAATAAATAAATTGTCGGACTTTGTCCATTTCTTAATATATGACGTCATTTGTTTACATTTGATACGCCAGAGCAGTTATTAATGTACGAGATTCATGGAAGATTGAAGTTTATAAGCAGTAAATTCGACCTTGCCTACCGAACGCTTCTTTGTGGCCGATTGGTAAGGCACGTCAGCGTAAATGACGGTTCCGTATAGGATGCAGGTTCGAATCCTGTCAAAGGACGAATATTTTCTATGAAAATTTCTCGGACATTCAGGCCGGTAAATGTTATTTAATACTGTTTATTATAAACAGAGCATTTACTTAAATACTTGTATCTATAAAAAAAAAGAACGTTAAACATAAAAATGTCTTTAATAAAATAAATTGTCGGACTTTGTCCATTTCTTAATATATTACTGCTTATGTTAATATATTTGTTAAACTCTTGTGTTCTTATTTCAGGCCCTAATAAGGCCACAACAGATAACTCAATGTATTTTTCTCCTTTATAACCATCAACAATTCGACAATCTTCGACTTCCGTGTCGGCAAAAAAGAACGAAAAAACGAAGTGTCAAAAGGACAGTTTTTCCCTTGACACCGCTATTGTTTAAACTACCTTCACTCCTCGGCAATATTATTTTTTTTTAAAAAGCGGAAGATTAGAATTTTAATAAAACCTAAACATATGATGAAAGTCAATTTCTGGCGACCTGACTACATTAATTTAAGCGTGGTACTAGATTGTCATTTAGGTCCCACCCGTTTACATTTGAAATAGATAAATGCAACCGCCACTTCTACTCTAACAGTTTCTTTTCCCGCACTTCTCGCCTGTGGAACTCCCTTCCGTTTACTTGCTTCCCTGATAACTAAAATCTTTAAAAATTTAAATGCAACATCAATCGCCATCTTTTTTAATCCCGTTCATCTTTTATCTTTTCCTTGCTTCGGGTGAAATGATTAAAAAAAGTATAAATATTTTTAAAAAAATGATTATATCTTTAGGCTTAATAGATGCAATAATATATTTTGATTCTTTGGGTTTGTCAGAATAGCCCACTTTTCTATGTTTGAAATACTTAATGAGTTTTTGTTTTGCGTTGAATAGGAGATAATTAGGGTGTACACAAGTGTCCTTTTTTTCCATTTCTTTTTTAATCTTACTAATTGATCACATGCACCGTCTATGGTATTCTCAGCCTCTTCTACTCCAACAGTTTCTTTTCTCACACTTCCCACCTGTGGAAATCCCTTCCGTTTACTTGCTTCCCCGATAACTACTATCTTCAAAAATTTAAATGCAACGTCAATCTCCATCTTCTTGAATCCCGTTCATCTTTTATCTTTTCCTCAATCCTTCCTATACTCAGTCTTTTCTTTCACATTCACTTCCTGTAACTCCTTGCGTTCTAATGGCATTTCCGCCTTGCTCGGAATGAAATGATTAAAAAAAATGTATCTATTTTTTGTTCTTCAGACTTCATGCCTGTTAAAAATGGGTTGTGTCAAAGGACGGTTTTTCCGTTGACACCGCTATTATTTCAACAACCTTCGCCCTTAAGCAATATTTATTGTTTTAAAAAGCGATTATTAGAGTTGTAATAAAATCTAAACATATGATGAAAGTACTTTTTAGACATTTTTTTGTTCTTCAGACTTCACGCCTGTTAAAAATGGGTTGTGTCAAAAGGATGGTTTTTCCGTTGACACCGCTATTATTTCAACTACCTTCACACTTGGGCAATGTTTATTGTTTTAAAAAGCGATTATTAGAATTGTAATAAAACCTAAACATATGAAAGCGCTTTTTACATATTTTTTGTTCTTTAGACATTATTATATATTAAATACTATTTATTTATTACATTGTTTATTTGCAAGAATAATTTTATATTTATAACATTCTACAAACTAATACAATGCAATATTTATCATTTAGCAATTTTAAAGAAATAAATATGAAATTTTTTTTTTGTTGTTTATAAACATTTACTAAATTATTAAAATGTATGAACCAGCTATAAGGAAATCGTTATTATTTACCATTTTATATAATTCGTATCGCTTTACAATTAACCAGTGTTTTTCCAACCATTCCAATAGATAATCTAATAAATAAATAGAGTTTATTGTCTTTGTTCTGAATTCAAAGAAAAAGGTATACATTCCCTTTCATATATTTAGGTTTTATTCCACTTGTTATCAACATTTTTTTTATTTATAAATTTGTAGGTGTAAGCGTTCTGAAAGCAAAGGAAGTATTTGTCGCAGATTACTTCCACAACACAAAGAAAAATCACTGTAAGTCCAGACTCGAATATCAGGGGCAGAAAGAAATGCTGAAAACTCGATTCGCCGGTACTATCTCGAATCACAATGCGTGTAACCAGTCAGAAAAATAACTCACTAACTAACTAACAAACAAACAAACAAACAAACAAACAAACGCCGAAGCCAAAAATGCCCGAATTTCCCTCCTCCGAATCGAGAACACCAACTGCTTTTATCGGCAGAACCTATTTTTTTCATTCGTCGACAGCTGGGATAGGATGCTCCGTAATTTGCATATCAAAATACTCTTATAGCGACTCCTGCGACGGACTTGTTTCTTTTTTCGTCACAGAATACACGTGACGCGCTGTCGCTTGGTTTGACGAGGTAAGTCGCCGTTTTCTTCGCTATAAGATTTTTGCTGACTACTTTTTGATAATGTTTCTTCGGCAGATCGTACACAAAACATGAACTTTTTCCAGGGTACCTGACTATCTCTTTCACTACAAAATTTATAAACATTTACCTTCTTTTTTTACATTTTTTATTTACAGTATAACCCGGATATAAGAGAAATTTTCTCTGGTCCCAAAGTGTTCCCATACTTACCTAAACAAAATAGACCAAACCCGTATATAAGAGAAACCCTGATATAAGAGACTTCGTCTCCGGTCCCGACAACTCTCTTATATCCGGGTTACACTGTATCAATTTATAAACAATTTCTATATTATTAAAATATGCTTTGCTCGTCAGTATTCACGTATGATTGTAGAAATATCAGGGTCCATAGATCTGTGATTTAGTTAGATTGTGTCTCCAGAAGATGTTAAATATAGCTCTCTGTATTCGATTGTCGGTTCCATCAAGCTTAGACTCAAGGATTTTTAAAACAATAAGCATTTGCGATTGAGCGCGTTACTCAGCACCCAGCAGTGCTCACTTCCACTGATTTGTCTCCGTAAACTTTTAGCAATCGTCGATACATGTTAATGCGTGTAGTTTGTTTTCCACATGGTGAAATTCACTGGCGCTGACTCAGCTACGGCAGAATTTTCATGTCAGACGCATTTTTCCACACTGTCATCCTGCTGGTATCTGTTCCAAATGAAAATTATTATATATATATATATATATATATATATATATATATATATATATATATATATATATATAATTTTCATTCATTCACTTATTCATTTTGTTCCTTTACAAATACTTTCTATCTGAAAATCATTTATATATATATATATATATATATATATATGTGTGTGTGTGTGTGTGTGTGTGTGTGTATGTAAAATGATTTTCAGATAGGAAGTATCTGTAAAGGAACAAAATGAATAAATAATAAATGAATAAATTTGCCTTGATAAAAATCCTGATAATAGATAATGCTATTGCTTTTATTTATATATATATATATATATATATATATATATATATATATATATATAGGGTTCGATGGATAAATTGTCGTCTAAATGACACAAATATGAAAATGACAGTGACATCTCATTTTAACAGATATATTTACCAAAATTATACAAAAATATCTTGAAATACTAAAGAGCAAATTATTCAATAAAATCGCCATTGGCTTCAACCATGGCCTCCAGACGACTTCGGAATCTCCTGCAACTCTTCTGGACAGTCTCCTTATTTAAGTTGGTGAATGCTGCTATAATCCTTGCCTTTAGTTCATCTTTAGTGCTACAACGAGTTTTATTGGTCTCTCGCTTAACTGCGCTCCACACATAATAATCAAGGTGGTTGCTGTCTGAGGAGTTAGGTGGTTAGATGCATGGGGTGATGTGGTCGCAGAACTTGTCTGATAGCCAGGACTGGATACTCCTGCTTGTGTGGCATGTTGCAGACATAGAGCCATCCCCTGGACTCAGACAGCACTACCTTCTCAAGACACTTGATGTTTTCCTCTGTGTTGAGGGAAGGCGAATGGAGGCATAACTTCGCCATCATTAGTGATCACTCCAAAGACCTTCCTAATCACGATTAGACTCATCGAACTCTTTCCAAATCCTCTGCACTGTCCCCAGCTTGACACCCAAACATTCTGAAATGTTCTTATTGGAGCTTCCGTCGTGAACGCCAAGCAGTACAACATACCGTTTCAAAATTGATAGCGAAGTGAATTGCGTCATGGTGCTTTTTTTTTCTCACAGACGGTGCCCAACTGACCCTACTATACGGTGCAGTCGACAAAATCAAAAACAAAAAATGTGCATGAACGAAGGTAAAAATACAATATGGCGACATCGCTTCCTGTAGATATACGCACATAAACATATAAATACGCACACACACACACACACACATATATATATATATATATATATATATATATATATATCTACCAGTAAAAAAGAATTCTCTTATTGCTATATTTGTACAAAAACGCACAACCTTATAACTTAAATTCAAACTCAGCGTTGCGACCGCACGTTCCAAAACAACAACACATTTCTCATAGCATTGTTTCGGATTGCATCTCTATTTTCGTTGTCCTCTTATTACTGAGAAGTAAAAACAAAAACAAAATCTACTTCCATACCTGATGATGTCTGTAGGAACAGACGAAAGCTTGTAAAAAATTAAAAAGACCTTATGCAACTGGAATTTATAAACGGGGATCATATCATTCATATACAGGTTCGGGGTTGATGTATCTTATTTATATTGTTTGCGACGATGTATTCTCGCCATTTAAATCATTGACATCTATATTTGTATTTTGTATGAATGATTCATGAATATATATATATATATATATTCATGAATATATATATATATATATATATATATTATTCTAGCGAGATAACTTGTTAACCATTACACACACACACACACACATATATATATATATATATATATATATATATGTATGTGTGTGTGTGTGTGTGTGTGTGTGTGTGTGTGTAATGGTTAGAATAATTACCAGTGAATAGTGAGTTCGATCCTCACTGGGTGCCCCCATACTTTCAGCTTAGAAAATAATTTTTGGGCACCTTGAGGTGGTGTAATGGTTAGAAAGATTTACTTTCTAGATCAGATAGAACTGAGTAGTGAGTTCGATTCTCACTGGGTACCCCTATACTTTCGGCCTTGTGCCACATCTAAGCTGCACTTAGAAAATCACTATACAGGGTAGGTGAAAAGTAAGTAGGCTTTAAAAATTGATTATTAAATCCACATTCCTATTACAAAATTATTGAAACAAATGATACATATTCTTAATTACATTAGGAAAATAAAAGTAAATGTTCATATTTCAACGTAGCCACTGGTGGCGTCAACGAGTTTCCTCAAACAGCCAGGGATGGAATGAACAACTTTCTGAAGGACGATCTCTGGGAGAACCTCCTGAATCAGTGTGTCTAAGTCCACCAGTGGGCGTGGTTTTTCTTTTGTACACCTCCTCTTTTATGTAACCCCACAGGTAAAATTTATATGGCGTGCGATCTGGTTTTCTTGGAGGTTATTCATAAAGTCCGCTTCGTCCATCCAATATCCTGGAAAATGTTGGTCTAACCACACACGCACAGTTAAAGCAAAATAGGGTGGCACACCACCCTACATGAATATCAGGTTACCAATGTTATCTCAACCAGACACCGTGGGCCACACGTAATTTTCGAGCATCTATTGATAGCGGTTCGTATTCATGGTGTCATGGGCCGACGAAACTTGTTGCCGTTATTTCGTTCCACGAGGTCACTTCTGGCCGAGCTTGCATCCTCTCAACCGTAACTTTCGGATCACATGACACCCAGTAATGGCAGTTGTGACGATTGATGAAACCACCAAAGTGGAATACAGCCTCGTCACTCCAGCGGATGTTTTCAAACAATTCAGGCCAAACTAGCATTAACTCTCCATATTCCATTCTGCGGTCACAGTCTTCAGGTTTTAGTTCCCGTACGTAATGTCGTTTCCACGGACGAAAATACAATACCTTATGCAACACTACGTATTGTGTGTCTTGTTGGTCGGGCTGCTTGAAGTGTTGATTTTTGCGGGCTGCGATGAAACATTTCCTGTACATTTGCCACGATCTCCGCTGACTGGGTTGTGGGTGGACGGCCACTTCTTGCATCGTTCACAGAGCCCGTGGCCATCAGCTTTGCATGACAATTTTTAATTGTCTCCGGACGCAGTGTTGCACGCTTATCTTTCCATGCACGACATCATCTCTGAACCTCAACAATGGAATTCTACACTTCATAGCATGCTGCGACCTTAGCTCGCTCCTAAAAACTCAAGCGACCAGCCATCTGGAAAATAATTAAATAACAAATAAGCCAAATAAAGTAAATAAGGAAGTCCTATTATTAAGAAATCTCTATTAGTTTTGTCTGTTTAAAAAATGTTTTCGTCATGACTTCGGTGATACTAAAAATTATATAAGCAATTT